>VZRL01006890.1:563160-663639 GCA_013397895.1 Origma solitaria | reverse complement strand
AGGAGAGGAGAGGAGAGGAGAGGAGAGGAGAGGAGAGGAGAGGAGAGGACTTTATTCATCTGTGTGTTCTGCAGTCTATCTTTGCGACTGATTCAGAAGTTCACATCTGGTTTTCCCTAGATAGATCTTATTCCCCAAAATGTTATCTGAAATTTGGTGATAAGTAGATTACATAACTGACAAACTTGTCTTTAGTTCAATAAGATTTCACTATTTGCAACCCTGTAAAGCAAAAGAAAAGCACAAAACTTGCTTTGTGATTGGGAGTAATATATTCCAATACTGGAGAAAGCTTTCCAATTTTTAAAAAAAAAGGGACTGAGGGCAAGAAGACACAATAATAGTATTTTAGTACAGAAAGATTATTACAGAGAAAGCAGCAATCAATAATTATCCATGCCCAATTTGAAAGGATAAAAAGAAGGTTTAATTTGCAGAGAAACAGATTTGGGTTGGATACTTGCAAAATCTGTCAAAGCCGTTAAACTGATGAGCCACTGAAGCGGGGACATTCTAAAATCTCTCAGGGTATGATCTAGGGCTTTCATGAAAGAATTTGATTACTTTTTGAGAGTTTACCTGGCTGTACTTAGATGTGGTTAGTTAGAGCATGACACTAATAACCGTGATTGTAGGTTCGATCCCCATATGGGCTAGTCACTTAAGAGCTGGACTCAGTGATCCTTGTTGGTCCCTTCCAACCCAATATTTGGTGAAGTTCTGCAAAAATTCTGTGATTAGTTATATTATGACAGGGCTGGAAACAACACTTGTGTGTACATGTATATATGTCCTTATACACTAATACTAGAAGTATATGTACACTAATATGCACTGATGCACTCTGTTGTCACACTAATAATTAATATACATGGGTACTCTACTAATATACGTTTAAGGTATACATTCTAAATACGCGTGTGTGTGTGTGTGTGTGTATAATCATATGTCTCAAATGTTTATTCTTCCTCAGTATTCTCGAAACACAGACAAAACTCATTAGAAATGTCAAATATGTTCTCCAGTCTTCCTAGTGGAGTGGGCCAGTTTGAATGGCTTCATGTGAGCTCATTTTGTCCTTCCTTACTTAAACCAGAGGTGTGCTGGACTCTGGACTCAGGTTGATAAGGTGAATTATCACAAATAGTCTGAGCTAGAATTTTTAGAGAGGAGGGTCACATCTTAAATAACCATTTATCCATCTCTTTAAACAGGGCATTGTGAATTACCAGTTCAGACTAATACTGACACCTTGGTTTCCTCTTTGTTTTAGGAACGGCTGGTGCTCTCTGTGTTACCACGGTTTGTAGTCCTGGAAATGATAAATGATATGACCAACGTAGAAGATGAACATTTGCAGCACCAGTTCCATAAGATCTACATTCATCGTTATGAGAATGTCAGGTGGGTGGAGTAGCCTCTCTGTAATGTTTAAGATCTCAGATGCTGCCAAATGACTCTTATTTGAGAGTTTCCATTCTGTTGCTTCATTCATTCACAAATTAGAAAATTAGTGTAACCTCGTTTAATCCTGAGCAGAGAAGCCTTTTGGTGCCCTCTTTTACTCATCAGGGTGTCTGGATGCCACTGCAATGGCAAGACCCGTTTGAACTAAACACTGAGCCTGGACAATTTGTGACTTTTTTTCACTTAATGAAGTGGTCAGGATTGCACAGGAAGGGGAGCCCTGCTCATATGTGGACACATGCTCTACCACAACCTGCTGGTTCACCCCACACACTGAAAAATGAGACGAAGGCTTGTAAGATGCTCTCAATGTTAGTGACCTCTTATATGGTTCCTCTGTTTAGTAGTCATTTTCATTCAATCAGTCTTATTATTATTTTCTCAATCCCATTTCCTTTATTCCTCTCTCTAAATCTTATCTTTCCTGAAGTTAGTTATCAGAAGGGTGATAATTATCCTATGTGCTGCTATTCAGGGTAATAAGTCCTAATTTCACATTTACACCAGAATGACCAACTTCCACTCCATGACATTACATAATCTTGGTTTTATTGTGGTTCCTGAAAAGCAGAATATTTTGTTAAGCCAATAGCATTTTCCATACATCTTTCCCAAAACACAAGGGCAAATTATTGAGTGACCATCACTGAAATCCTCATTGAAGGAAGTGAAAAATAAGCATCCTTGGATATGATGGTAGATAGTTTGCTAGGGAAGCATGTACTTTGCCTTCTGATGAAACCAAAATATAACTTTGGACATGTTCAATAAAAATAATTTGCACTTCTGCAGAAGAGTAGATTATCTGCTGCTTCTGTGGCCATGCAGTAGCTCAGATATTTTATTAAATCTGGTTGAAAGTATCAAAGACCCTTATAAAGGTCTAAGTTGCACTAAATTAAAATGTCTTCAATTAACCTTTTTCATATTCTGAGTAAGTGTTGCTGTAGAAGAATAAAAATATGGAGATGATGGCCCTTTTGTTTTAATGGAAAAGAGTTATAGTCAGGGTATGTAGTCGAAACATATTTTATGCTTGAAAGAGGTTTGAAATTAAGATTCTGCATGCTTTAAAATATAAATACTGGTTGGCTTCTATGCATCTGTCAGAAACTAGATCTTTTCAAAACTAGGTCGCACCTTACTTTTTTTCCCTAAATGTTGAATACTGGGCACTACCGAAACCAATGCTATATGAATCCTTAAAACTGGCATCCAGTCAGAAATTTTTGTTGGTTTGATAGTTAAAAGTGTAAAAATTAATAGTCTGAAATCATATCTTTATAAATTTAGTTTATTATTATTTTTCATTCCTCTTCGAGTAGTTTGGCACTTTGTGTTTTAATTTTATTTTCTCTCACTGATGAAAATCCTACTGAGTTTGTGAACCTTTTGTTTAATTCTCAATCGAACCATTAACAGTCTGTACATTTGAAGATGAGTTGTATTCCCAGTACTATTCCCAACCTGATCATTACTGCATTTATTATTGGTTACATTAGTAATTCTCAGACTCAGTCAAATTGTGATTTTGTTCAACACAAGTCATCAGCTAAAGAGAAACAAAATCTTCTACTCAGTTTGTAACACCAGTTATTCAAGCGTTAACAAGGTTTGTGCCAGAATAAAGTTTACAAGTCATTTGTTCATGGAGATCCTACCACAACTTCAGGCACGAGTTGATGCACCTAAATTCAAAATATGATCACACTGAGCTCCCTGTAAAGTCAGCAGAATGAAAATGGAATTATCCAATTAAAGATTCATACCTTATAAAGAGAGCACTATACTTATAACTCAGGGACTTCTGTCAAATACCTAAAATTAGATGCAATAAAATTGGCCTTAGCCCCATATATATCAAGACTGTCACAAATCTGTCTGTAGTATTTGGATTTGAGTCTTGTATGATTTGAAAATCTAGAATTGCATGACTCCCATTTTTGGCAAAACCTTTTCTCGCAGTAGTATCTTTTTAGTCCCTTCAATATTTATATTCAGTACTCTATTATGTCCATAAGTCTAGAGCAGAGGTAGTGTGACTTCAAAGGCACTAAAATGACCCTTTCACTAGTAAAATGCTATAATGTAACTGAAAACATTCATTAATTAAAGGAAATAGACTGAAATATTCATATGTTTTCTTTTTTTTAGCATTCTTTTTGCAGATGTTAAAGGATTCACCAACCTCTCCACAACTCTGTCAGCCCAGGAGCTGGTCCGAATGCTGAACGAGCTCTTTGCTAGATTTGATCGACTAGCACACGTGAGTTAAAAACAATTTATTTGCAAAAAGACAAAATCAATTCTGTACTTGGGAGCTTTGGGAAGTACCCTCTGGTCACTTTCAACAACATATATCCAGATTTTTCCCACAGGGATTTTAATAGCCATTGAGGTTGAAAGACACTGACAAAGTTTTAT
This sequence comes from Origma solitaria, assembly GCA_013397895.1. Taxonomy (NCBI): domain Eukaryota; kingdom Metazoa; phylum Chordata; class Aves; order Passeriformes; family Acanthizidae; genus Origma; species Origma solitaria. The sequence continues at coordinate 659,748 of VZRL01006890.1, read as the reverse complement.
GAAAGATGATGAGTTCTGATAGCAAGTGAAAGCTGAGGTAGTCATCAGAAATTTGGGCTTCTGTAGTACAGGAGAGAGAATGGTATGAAAGCACATCACCTACCACAGTTTCTAAGGACGTTTCACATTTCTGATCTTTGCTGGATTTTTTTTTTAAGACCATAGCTTTATTTTGTCTTTTCTCCTGCAATGTGAGGAAGGTTAAAAGGCACATTCATTTAAGGTCATCTAATCAGTTCCCACAGTCATTGCAATGGTTAGTTACTAGCAGGGTTTACAGTCTTTAGGCTTGATTCTACATAATTCAACAAAGAAATTAATTAAACACAGCAGAGGAAATCATCGTATCAGGAAAATTTGCTGCTGCTTAATTACCACTTATCAGAAAAAAAGTAAAGCACAAAAATACAAGCAGAACACATGCTCGGTTTTGCTAGGCTTGCATTTTTTTCATGTTTCTTTGGTCAAAATTTAATTATATGACTATCTTTAGGTGTCAATATCTGAGCTGACTAATAAGGCTTCAAAGTGGAGGCAATGAAGTACATTTAATGGAGTTTATCTTATCATTTATCCGACCAAATGTAGGCACCTACTATAGCAAAATGCTAATTGCACTCTGAATATCACAGACCTTGTTACCTATTTACTATAAAGGGTGCCTAAAGTGGCTTGGTCTCATGTACAGATCTGCATCCCTCACTGGCTTTTTATACATTTCTGGATCAGGGTTATGGGGTATTTGTACACATATTGCACAGCATCAGTAAGACCCTTGTGGTTTTTTCTCAGCTTACATATTAAAGTCAAAAAAGGCAAGACTTCCATAATTATTCATATTTCTTTCGAGTCAGCTATTTTTATCTCAAATAGCAATGTGTTTTCTCATGTACAGGGTGATGCCATAACCCATTGCCTGGGCACTGGCAAATTAGTAAATGCAACCTACAATATTTGCTTTGCAAACAAAAAGCCCTCATCAACTCTGGTCTACACTGTGAACCAAGCCAGGTGACAGAATTACCTCAGGCCTGTCTTTCAGAAAGCTTATAGGAGTAATGTCTCCTTTTGTATGGCTTGACAAAAACAGCTACCTTAACTGAAGAAACATATTTTACAGCAAATTAAATGTATGATGTATGTCACAGAAATATTTTAGGAGGACTGTGTACATAGAATGCTTTATTACCTCACTTTATATTTCAATTTTGTTTCGCATTCATGATCATTAACCATGTTTTGTAATCATTCTATAAGCTATATTTAACCAATAGTGATTTTGTATAGAAAAACTACATCCAATAAAGGAGTTAGGAGCAACGAAGGCATTAAAGTCTAATCCAGTGAATCCTCCCTCACCTGCCACTAATCCTGAAGTCAGCTTCCTGCTTGATTTTTTTTTATTATATGAGAACAGACAATTCTGCTTCTTTAAATGCCTTGACGTTTCCCCATTCTCTGTGGCTTGCCATACATCTTCTACTTAAAATTTCTAGAAATTATTCTGTTGCAGTTCTAAATTCATAAATCTTCATGGAGAACATTGAATGTGTCACACAGAAGTAGGTATCCCAAAAATGTAGGTGAGTTTGTTTTAGAGGAACAGTAATAAATACATAGACAAGAATTTCTTACCCAGAATTTTGTGTTTGGGGATGAAAGAACTTCTGTGTCTGCAAAACTTCATCATCAGGACAGCCACCTCTCAAGAGAATGTCCCAGCCACTAAATTCAAGAGTTCATGCTCCTTCATTCATTTTCTTTCCTAGGCTGGGAATTCGTTTGTCTTTTTAGCACATCATTGATTAGACTAATCCACTGGTCTAGAACAATCCTCTGAAAGGGGGAAGACACAGGGAAGAAACACCAGAAATTGAACCTAGTTGACTACAAAGATTAGAGCAATAAGATCATGAATAATTAAAATTTAGTAAAAAGAAAGCCATTTTGATTGTGTTCCTTATTTGTGGGTTCTGTGACCTGGGTGTTACGATACCTGCCTGATGCACTGACAACAGAGATGCCCAACAGAGAGGAACCTCTCTTGATTCCCTGGAAGGGATTTTGGTGTTTCTGTGCAACCCAAACCCTCTGCACTTTGTAGGAAACCAAGACTCCTCACTGTACTCTAATGAAGGGGACCAACTGAATAAAATAAAAGGGTCTAAATCTTGTATTGGACTTAACCTTTGCCTTTGGAAATTTTGGAAATGGACACTGACTGGTCCTGAATTTTAAGGACCATGTGAATTACATGGGCCTATCAACCTACCCAACTGATGTTGTATGAGCTTTCACACCCTGTAAAGGTGTACCTTTTGGAAAAATTCCTGGTCTTCATCTGAAGACACCAAGAGATGATCTTGTCTAAATACTTGTTGATCTTGGTAGTATATGCTGGTGCCTTAACACTCTCACTGTTTATTGAATATGATTTGTTTCTCATTTGACTTCTTCTGACTTTGAATTACATCCATTGATACCTGCGAAGACCTATCATTCCCAAATTAAACAACTATCATGTGGCCACTGACTTCCTTGGGAATGCATCTAGGTGCTTGAAACAAGGTGCTTCTTGGGTATTCTTTTAATAAAAGCAATAGACCAAATTCATTATAAGGTTTTTACTCTCTAAGATTTATTCCTTCAAATAGTTTTGGGGACTACTTTTCTGGAACACCTCCAGTTTTTGAGAATACCTTTTCAAACACTGAAAACAGTGTTTCTGGACTAACCCTCATTTAGTGTGGTGGAGGCAGATCATCACTATTCATCCTGTTCTCTCTTCCCTTGATCACTGTCCAAATATCACATTTCTGAACATACAGTGATAACACTATTGTATTGAAAAATATTATTTTGGGGTTTTATGCTCTTGCTGCCATGTTGTGACCACCATGTGTGCATGATAATGGTTCATTTTGCTGGTCTTATTCCTTTTGTAAATGTTATTAGCAATAGTTTCCTACTTGCCTGTAAATTCTTCACAGGACTTTTGGAAGGTGGTCCTTTCAAAACCTCCCTAGAAGGATCTTCCACTAAGGAGGATTACACAATCACATCTAGATTTCAGATTTATCACTTAACTGGTTCTTAATCAGCTTGACTAGAGTTATCATAACTCTTTAAAATAGTCACTGTTACTCAGGCTCTTGGAGTTTGCTAAGAATTACCATCAAAGCAAAGAGGTCAATTGCAGAAAGCTTGAGGCAGTTTCTTTTAAGGAAAATCCTTATAAATCCTTATTTACCTCTAAATAAAAGTATTACTTTATAATCCCATATAAAGGATTGTTGGATGTGCTCTAACATCTTATATAAATCATACAATGTTAAAGACACTTTCACAGCATAATGAAAAATGTAATTTGGCTTAGTTTCTTTTTTCTCTTATTAAGCTTTATTAAGCAATATAGAAGTAATGAGAACTCTGAGATTATTTTTTTAATCTTCTCTAGGCTACATCAAGTGTTATGGCATATGTTGAAGCATATAATTAATAATAAAGAATCCATAATATCTGTATCATTACCACAGACACTTTAAATAAAAATTAGAACTCAGTTCAATATTTATTTGAAGGTAAAAAAATAATAATATGTTATGTATAGCTACTTCCCATTTCTAATCACTCCATGATATTTGTAAAAGATTTATAGTTATTAAAGAGAAAAGTGACATTTACAAAGGAAGAAAAATAAGTTCGCATAAAACAGAACTGAGGAAAACATTTCCTTATATATCCATCTACTGAAAGGCCTAAACAGAAACTTAATTAATATTAATACTTTCCTTAGGCAGATATTTTGAGAGAAGGGAAATAGGATGACATTCAGTAAGATACTTAAGCCTAAAAAAAGTCCTGCTTTGGTGAAATTATAGTTATTTTTAATGTTTGTTTTTCCTCTGCCTTCTCTGCAGTGCTAGATGTCAGCCAATACTATGATTTAAATTATCATATTTCTAAATGCATCTACCCTCTTTGTAGATTCAGTTTCAGATATGACAAAGAGGAAGGACTAAATCCCTAAATAAAGGAGCTTACTAAAGGATGGACGGGTTTTTGTTCATTTTTTTCAAAGAGGGATAACCTTTTTCTGTAACCTTGGTTAAATTGTCTACCATGATGTTGTAGACAAGCTGCCAAATTCCTCCAACACTTTATTACCAATCTTACTTGTGACTGATGTTTCCAGGGGTGGAAACCAGCCTGACTACCAGGTTCCACAAGAACAGATCCCCCACAGCCCCAGTACAACACCTGCACCTGCTGGTGTCACGAAGGGAGGGCTGGAGGGTGTTGAACACTTTGGTTTCCTTGATAATGACAATCCCACTGCAGTGCTTTACTGTTCCAGGCCACATTTCAGCTCTCAGTGCTTTGTTCCATGGTGAAATTATCTTCAAGCATGTAACAGGAGTCTAGAGACTTCCTAAAACCCCTGTTTAAACATATATGGCAGGTGTGAATTTCTTCATGTGTGTATGTTTGGGGTACTGTATCAAGAAGCAGAGGTAACTGGACTATGACTATGCATTTATCAAATTTATGTCATTAAAAAAAATTATGAATTTATAGTAAAGGGGTGGAGTGAATGCTCTTCTTACAGTGTTTATTTCTGATGTGTTTTTTCTCTTAAGTAGTGTCAATCATTAATTTTCTAATACTAGTGAATAAATGACCCATGTTGTCCCTATATTTACAGTTTGTCAGACGGTAAAGAGTTCATCAAAAGACCTGAAGAGTCAAATAAAGCCCCAGTCCACGAAAAACTTTGAGAAATGATAATATACAGGCTTTTTTATTTAAAAAAAAAGTCAGATGGAAATGACAGATTAAATAAAATTTAAGTTTTAAAATTTCTAAGTTATATGTAAACTAAGGATTATGCAAATTCAAGTCCCCAGAAAAAGAAGCCCCACTTTGTGACTAAATTGGGATTTGAATTAAATTTAGGCTTCACAAGTATATTCTTGGAAATTCTCCAACTCATCCTTAGTCATAGAATCATAGAATAATTAAAGCTGGAAAAGACTTCTAAGATTATTGAGTTCAGCCATTTACCTAACACTTCCAGGGCCACTACTAAGCCATGTCCCCAGGCACCGCAACCACGTGTCTTTTACATGCCTTCAGGGCTGAAAACTCAGCCACTTTCCTTAGCAGCCTGTTCCAGTGCTTGACAACCCTTTAGATGAAGAAATTTTACCTAATATCTAATCTAAATCTCTCCTAGTGCAACTTGAGGCCATTTCCTCTTGTCCTGTCTCTTGTAACTTGGGAGAAGAGACCAACCCCACCTGGCTGCAGTGTCTTCTTGGCCACCTGGGCACACTCTGGCTCATGTTCTGATGTTGATGACCAGCGTCCCATGCACCTGAAGCAATCAAGCTCTAGAAGCTCCCAAGGGGCACAATTTCCATGCAGAATTGTTCCTGACATAGCTAGAAAGAAACACCTCGAATCTTTCTCGTGGGGATTTCTGTCCCTGAAATCACTTAAAACATAATCTTCTAACTAACATGAGCTGGCAAGGCACGTTGCTCACCAGACACAACAGTCGTAGCAGTTTTATTCTGCAGTATGTCAGTATGCCAAGGAGCAAAGTTGTTGATGTAATATATTATAAAACTCATGCACCAACATGCTTCAATTCCCTTGGCAGCATGAGAGACCCCAAACCCATGTTTTCTGACAGCACAGAGAAATTCTAACCACCCCATCATAGGTTATTCTAAAGAAAAAAAACCCCATTCCTCATATGGTGCATTAACATATGTAGAAAGTGTTTAATATAGGGCCATAATGATATATTCCCTAGTTCAGGCAAATGAAAGACTGCCTTATTTTTCCCATTATGTCCCAAAAAAATAGAAACAATCCTTGTAACTGGGTCCCATATCTGCTCCTCCTTTTTGCCTACATGACCAGGCTTGAGAACTCCCCTCCATCTGGCTCTCTCAGGGTCCCAGCTCTGGTTTCCAAAGTGACAGAGCTGCAATAGAAGGAAATTGGATGGACCTCCCTCTCTGACCCACCCCAAAACAGACTGCTGATTAAGAGCTTTGGCCTAGATCCCATTCATGCTGAGAAAGGCCTTTTATCCAGGTTTCCTCTACCTTTGGCAAATGTTTCAGGAACTGAGCTATTGTACACAGAGGCCAAGTCCCTGCCTCCTCCCACTCCGGCTGCCTTTTAAAACAAGACTTAAGTGTATGACTTCTCTTTGTTCTGTAGCTCAGCCACAGTAATTTTTCATCCACAATGTTCTAAACTTTTAGCTTGAAATGATAAAAATTGCAAAAAATTTTTATTTTTCCATGGGCTGCTCACTAGCCTGTGGGGTTCCCTTCAAAACTAGGTGAAATGATTAATTCACCACAGGCAGAACTGAAAAAGTGGCATAACTTATAAAACACAATCACTTTTTTCCCCTTGTCAGAAATTTAGCCCAAGGAAACAAGAAATATTAATGAAGTCTCTGATTGCGTCTTTCAGTAACTTGATATTTGAGCAACTCATTTCTGCAGCTCCACCTTATGCCAATTTGCTTTGCTTCCTTTCCAGTCACTAGGGGTATATTTAATAAGCTTAAACATAAATCATTTACCACATATGAGGTAATTATTTATGAAAAATCTGCATATTTTCTTTTTCTCTGGATTTAGGTAAATTGGATAAAGGTTTCTTATCAATTGCCACTGAATTAATCTAGAATTATTATAAAAAATAGTTGGGTGTTTGAGTCTACTCATTATCTCCAGGCAAAAATTCTGATGTAAATTGATCTTGGCAGAATCAGGCCCCTTAATCTTCCACTTGCAGCAAGTGAAAAGCTGCAAATAAGGGGAGAAAAGAGCCCCTATTTGTGACACGCTGTGAATTTAATTGATCCCTTCAGTAAATGCTATTAATGAATGAGTATTGGAAGGGGTGTGAGGCTGATGGATACTGATGTGAATGTCTGTATAATATCAGCTGTCATTTACATGCCCAAGGACAACTTCTGGAATTGCATATGAAAAAGGGATCAGGAACAGAATAAATTATGAGGCAATGATAATAGCCTCACAACAGTGTAAGGATTTAACACTACGATGAAAAATATTTCCTGTATCAAAGTTCCTGTATGACAATTTTACCTTATTTAAATAATTTACTCATTTTACAGTTTCTTCATGTGTATTTAGAATTTTTCATTCATTTTCATTCAATATCAACTTGACACTCTTAAATACCATTGCAGTGAGATGATTTTAGGAAGTGGGCTTGAGCTCCACAGTGTGAGGAAAGTCTTGATTGCTACTAATTTCATTTTATACCAGTGAAAAGTGGGCAGGCCCTTACAAAACTCAGTCTCCAATTTAAAACTGGAGCATGGCTGCCCACATGAGCCATGAATCTAACCTTAATGATCTTGTACAACCAGTCTGACAAAGCCTCCGGTCTAAACTGTAGATGTGATTAAACTACCAAGTTATCTATGGGAATCTCATGAGACCAGGCAGTTCTCCTCTGCCAAAGTCAGATGCCATTACCCCTCTGTCCTTCCTGAGAGCCATTGAATTATCTTCCTCTAGATGAAATACTTCAAGTGATAAAAAGCCCATCGTTTACTTTTGAAATGGGTATGATGGGAATAATTAGGGAAGAATAAAAAATGTGAAAGCAATATAATCAGGCTGTAACACAGATCACATTTAACAGTCATAATAATTTGATTAAGAGGAAAAAAATTAGGAAGAGAAGGAGTCATTTAAAAGCTCCCTGTGACTTCTTGTGCCAGTAGAGACACCTTGCCTCACCCCTGCAAGGTTCCACAGGACATAAATCTTATGTCATACTTGTTAGTCCTGTGGAGGTGTTTCGCATACTCACAGATCCACGGTGAGTTTAGGTACAGACAGCTGAACTGAAGCCCAGCCAACTGCTTTAGCTCTGAGCTGAATTTGTCCCCAGGCTTCCCTGACTGCACTGCCTGGCTCTCCTTGGGCTGCAATGGCAAGCTCCGCTGTTAGCTGGCATGGGACACCTAAGACAGTCATCTCCGTTTGGATATCACACTCTGTAGATGACTTCCTGAGCTTTGGCAAAGGAGTCAGGTGACATAACACAGCAAGAAAAAGAACACGTTCATGTGTAGTTGAATGGATTTCCTGTGTCACACATACACACTCACGATTGCATATCTCAGACCCTCATTAGCAGGTCTTCTCATGCATTAAGATTCTTATTCTCATAAAAAGCACACCCCTCTGATGTGGTCTTCTTTGTTCTGAATTTCAGACATGCAGCAATGTGACGTAAGTCTGATCTGAATTTACTGTAATCAGTGCTTTAGCCAGTTTAAATGAGGCATTAAGAACCAAACAACAGTCTTGTCCTGCTGTAGATTATGTTCTTTAACTGTGCTGAATTAGATTCTCACTTAATAGGGGTTTCCCATATCAGGTATAATAAATGTTGAAGGTAAAAATGTAATTAAAAACCTGAAATGCAATAATACTTGAGATTTGACTTTCTTTCTTCTTTCTTTTCTTCCATGCTTTCTTTCTTTCCTAGAAATTGACTGGTCTTCCCTTTTTTCCCCCTCTATTCTACTATGAAATTATTATTTGTGAAGTATTTGTAGTGGCTCTGAATAAAGTGCTGCCTTTTGATTTATTCCACCTAGGTAAAACCAATATGACATTATAAACGATCCTTCCACTTTATATATGTAAAAGTAAATGTCACTTAGTGTAAGAATCAATTGAATGGGACCTTTAGAAAAGCCAAAGAACCCTAGAATCTGTGGTTTATATCTTCATCTCTTTGCATTTTGTCTAAACAAGGAACACAGAGAGAAGATTAAGGAAGCCCACTTTCTGTTTGACATGCACTGATTTATACCATTGAGTCCTACCTATTTGTCAATGAATTTTATTTTTCATAGTTTCACTCTATATTAAAAAAGTATGTGGAAAGTGCGGTAAAATCAAATCTCTAATTCTTTCCATAGAGGAGGAACTGTGTGAAAAAAATGTATTGTTTTGGAGGGTATTATGATGTACAATATTATTTGGAGCCATATGAAAAATGTGCAGTGTTCTTGTGTGGGTCTGCAGAGGGTTTGAAAAGAAGGGAGTGAGGAAAAAGAAGAGTTTCATATGAACTTTGACATTTTAGAAGCCTGACTTCAGTCTGGAATTTTGTGTGAAACTTGGATAGTAAGGCATTGCACCCTGAAAGGCAGCACTGGTATTATCTGGAGACTTAAACAAAGCTTCAAACACAGTCAGTTCCAACTGATGGTTTAAGGAGATTTCAGGGTGAATCAGCTTACTTTGGCCACGTGCCCAGAGCAGATTTTACCCTGGCTGGCATGCTTAAAGCTTCAGATGACTTCACAAAAAGCTTTGGGTTCCCTGTGCCACCCCAGGATTGTGAAAGATGTGTCTGAGGTTGACTACAAAGCTTCATTGTTCTTAAGTAAAATTTTGAATGGGACCCATGCTCGATTCCTGGGGGAGCCAGCATTCACATTGTCTCCTAGATTCTACTTAAATTTTTCTTTTTAATGTTCTGTTACTGGAGCCTTTACTGATTGATTATTAATACTACACTCAGTATTCCCTTGACTCTCCATCATAAAAACACTTCCTTGACATAACTTGAAGTGTTCTCTGCTCCTGTGCATTGACTGCCTCCTGTGAGGGCTCAACCAGTAGAATATATTGGGCAAATTTAGAGGTAATCTTGGTCTCACATGCTGGTCTGGGAACTGCAAAAATTTCAGCAATTCAGGTGTTTCTGCTCACTAGAAAAGGATCTTCTAAAATAATGATCAAATCACAGAATGATATTTTGTTTCAGTATGTAATGATACTGTCAATACATATTTTAGAAATTAAATTCACTATTTTTTCTCGGGGTAAATGATGTGTGTAGCTGGATGCCAAAGGAACATCGTTTCTCCACAGCATGAGTCTGATGCAAGGCACCTGCTTTGACCTCCTTGACATGCAGACACTTGATCATTTCTTATAGCTGTTGGGAATACTTGAGTGTGACAGTGGAAACTTTAGGTGGGAAGGGGTTATCAGTGCGAGGAAAGAGGTTTTTCATTTATTTCCAGTGTAAAAGGAGGGCAGAAAATGATGCCCTGGAGAAACATTGTCTAAAATGGGTTATTCATTATCTCAGCTGGCGTTTCTGAATCCTTAGCCTATGTTACACCGAGCTCTGATGAAAATTTCTCCCCATCAGCAAGGATGTCTCTGATTAGAATAAAAGAGAAATTACTATACCCGTTTTTGCTGAAAATGTAAAGGTACTTTATTTCAAAAGTGATATAAATCAAATTGTGCTAATGACAAGTAGGAAACATCCAGAAACAAGGTGGGGTTTCGGTTGTTTGTTTCTTAGTTCTTTTTAACATTAATTTTACAGTAACTTTCACCTTAAAATTATGAAAAAATAATGCAAGTATATTCTTTCTCTTTGATACATTTGTGCATAGGAACATCATTGTCTCAGAATAAAGATCCTGGGGGATTGTTACTACTGTGTGTCAGGGCTCCCGGAACCTCGCCAGGACCATGCACACTGCTGTGTTGAAATGGGGCTCAGCATGATCAAAACTATCAGGTAACACTTTTCTTTTTCCCCTTGATTCATTGTCTCTGCCACTGTCCTGAACATCTTACCTGAGAATGCTATTAATAGTAAGGTAATTCCTATGTTGGTTCGGAAACCTCAGGATTATCACTGTGAAAAGGACAGCACTTTTTTTTGATCCATGCAATGCATGGGAACAGTTACTAAAATGATTTTATTAACCTGCACTACTTCAGAGATGTAATACAATGGCTGTGTGTGCAACTGAGAGGTTTCACAGTTCTTGGCAGTTCTCACCTTGTGCTGTTGTCATTTTCAAGAGGAGATTGAAGAGGAGGAGTTTGAATTTCTTCCTATAATCCCTTTAATCAAATTAAATAACAATATAAACATAAAATAAACAGCTTTGGCTACCCTTTTGCTTGAAAACTAGCTCATAGACAAACTCATATGAACTGAGATTTGCCAGATGAACAAATTTTACCTGCTAAATTAGGTTGTTGCTTAAATCCACAAGCACTGGAAGTGTTTTAATAAAGGGATGTGTTCCCATCATGTAAATATAATTATGTTGCTGATAGATTATTGTGTTTTGATGCAATTACAATTAATAATAATCATGTTTCAGCAGCCTAGGGGTAGAGCTTGTCCAACAAGTTACCATGACACTGGCTGACATCCAACGTTCCAAAAGAGGTTTTCTCCATCTTTTTGATCCTTATGGGTTTTTATTGATACAACATATTCATAAAAAAATTACTGAGTTTCTCATATCCCAATCCTCCTCCTGTTGCTGTCTTCCCTAAAATAGTGTTGCCTAACACAAGCCTTCTCCTCTTTCCCTGGATATTTTGCTATCCAAACTCTTTGTCTGCTTCTTTTCCAGACCACTTTGCCCCTTTTATCTGGGTCTGTCTCATGACATATATCAGACAGTTAATGCATACTGCAGCTGCGTTGCTGAGGTCTTAATAGAGAAAGAATTTGACTAAAATTAATTAATGGAAAATGTAACTGAATAATAATTATGCAACAATGATATCTAAGAAGGCTGAATTCAATTATCACAGGCTAAATGTTGCACAAAGTAATCAATATTTTGCTTCTGGAATCCCCACAGTGAAAGTAAAACATGAATTAGAGAACACAGAGCAAAAAAAAATCTACCAGCATTGTTAAAATTTCTTGGACATACACATCAAATCTTTTGCATTTCCTTGGTAACACCACCTGCAGTCAACACATTGTAAGTCCTTTTTCTTCTAAGACAGTAAATTTCTCTACATCTCCCTACACATGTGGAAGTCTGTAACACCCTTGCCCTTCTGTGGACAGCATCTTGAAGGCAACAATCCCATAGACATGGTGCCCTATTTTTAGTATCCTAAATGAGATCTCTAGTCAGTCAGAGCCATGACTCCAAAGTCCATCAGGACTTGGGTCATCCATCGCAGACTAATCAGCTCAGATTACCTCCAATTTATTTGATAATCCCAGTATCTGATTTTCTGTCTATGCAATGAGGATGATTCTTGCCCCAGGCTTTTCTGTTCAGAGTATAGGAGCCTTATGTTGCTTATCTTAATGTGTTTATATAGCTCACAGGGAGGACCAATCCTGGAATATTAGAAATACTTCAGCCCACATTTCTGAGAGAATTTGGAGTTATCTACAGTCTACTAATTAGAATTAAAGAAATAGATATCTCCCACAGTTAAGATGAAAAAAAAACTCTTTAGAAAAGTGAGTTTTTTATTATATTGGTCCCCGCAGGATTTTCCCATATTTAAAACATGGTGGAAATGGCATTTTGATAGCTAGCTTCATCTGAAGATTTCAGAAAATAAATATCTTGTATGTCTAAAGTAATAGGGAGATGATTCAAGATATGAGAAACCACCATTCAGATTTGAAAGCTGCATTGAAGTTATACAGAAAATCAATTCTCTCCATTGACAACAGGTGGTTGGCAATGTTATACCAATCAGTACTAACATTTCTGGTGAGGCAGCACCCCAAAAATCTCCTGTGATCTCAGGGTATCATCGCTGAATACTCCTTCTGTTGTCCTTGATGTTCTTGATGACTGTATGTTCAAAGGGAATAGAACACAAATGTCAAATCCTTTCATTACACAACATGTAAAATAAATCTACATGGACAGATTGTCTCACAAGGGACTTCTAACTGTTTTCATACAGCTCATATCCATATAGATAAATTGTTAATTTATTGTTAATTGAGACACTACAGCTTGATTTTAAGCTCATATACCAAAGATCTAGACTTGAGCCTTGCAGCTCCACTTCTCTTTTTGCAGATGAAAGGAACTTTTCAGAACTCAACAAAACAATCCCAGAAAGCTCATTATTTTCTCTGTAATGTTTCTTCTGCATCACCATGCCTTGTTAAAAATCCTATAAAAGCAACACTATTGTTGTTATTCCAGTCTGTCTTCTTGTTCTTTGCTCTGTTAATTGTTGAGAGCAGTTGATGGACAACTTTTAATCACAGGAAGGTTCCATGGTATCTGATACTTGTTCCAAAGTAAGGCAGCTTTTCTCTCCACATTTGAGCATGAGCAAAAATCCTAACTCCATCTGTGTTGCAAAACCCGAGGACCTGTAAATTCTGTTTAGATGCAGCTGGAAACGTCAATTAAAGTAAAAAGGGCAAGCTCTTCATGAGGAGCTCTTTTATTCATCTGGTTTTCATATCTTTTCACATGCAGCATAACTCTCATTGTGTTAAGTTTTATTGTATTAGTGCCAGTCTGCAGTGACTGTTGATGGAAATGGGATACTAGTGGAATGTTAAGTCATCAGATGATAATATTTCATTTTAACAGTTATCATCCAGGTTAAGTGGGTGTCAGGGATAATACCACCTCCTCAAATGTCCTTATTCCTAAAATCTCTCTGACTGGGAGGAGAGGGGAAGAGAGATTGTGAGACTCAGCTCTTCAAGGACTCACTTTCATGGTGTAATGATGGAAATGGCACAATATATATAACAGTGGAAATTCAAACAAAGCTTTTTGCTGGTCTATTTGTTTGGTAAATCAAGGAGTCCTGAGCATTTTCATTTGTTGGATCATTTCCCACTATAATACCATCTGAAACAGTAATTATTATGACAGAATAAATGGTCCCAGCAAACAATACAGGCTAAACTCCAGAAATTAGATAACAGCTTGTCTTCATTAAAAGTCTGTAATTAAGTACTAATATTAAGACAAATTCATGAGAGAGGGTAAAAAAAGGAAAACTAAAAAAAGCCCAAACAAAACCCACAAGCAAAAATACCTCAATACACCACAACTGTTTCAGCTGACTGATTGCCTTGGCAGGTTTCCTGCTTTTAGCATGAAAAAACTGCTTTTAACTTCATCTGTTGAGTATTAACAAAAATCATGAAGTGATTAATGCTTGTTAAAGAAGTTACCCAGGCAATAAAAGAGACAAGAATTTTTTTTCATATTCCATTATTAATAAATTATTAAATTATGTAATTATATAATAATATAATTGATCCACAGATTATTTCTTGTGTAATGTACAGGGCACTGCCTATGATGCAATGAGCTCTATTTCACAGAACACAGGATGAATTCACAAACCCAAAAACTAAGGCTTACCTTCATTTCTGTGTGGTGGTGGAAAGGGATATTGCAGCAAATTCACAATTTCAGACAGCACTTTTTATACAGCTCGCAGATTGAATAGGTTTCACACTGAGACTTGATCACATTGTCACCTGCACATGTCCATTTCAGTCACTGACTGTGAGTGGACAGAGCATCAGGACAGTTTGTCTTTCCCTGTTTTTGCAGCTGGATGATGATATGAACTAAACCAGGTAGAGATGAATGGGTTCATGTACTTCTGAGACCTCTTTCCTTTGAATGTGCCACCAAAGACAATCAAAGCCATATTGGAAAAATGGCATAGGAGTGTGTGTGTATATATATATACATATATATATGTATATAATGATATAGATTTTTATAATGTAATTTTCAAATGAAAAAGCAGACTTCTAATAATATTGTGTGTGGTCCCTTGTACTGTATTATTTTCCTCTCAGAGCAGATTGACGTAAGGAAGAGGAATGCAGCAGTATTAACTCTGCCCATGTAGCTACAGTATCTGTCTGAATGCAAAGTCAGCTGTATTAGAGATAGGTTTGACAATATGAAACTTCTCCAGATAAGAGTTTCTGCTGTCATTATATTCCAGTTCTAACTCCAAGGTAAATTCATATTTTAAACTGGTTCCTTGGGATAATATCTACGTTATATTGTAAATTCATCCTGTATAAAGTTCATCTATGAAGTGCTACATCCCATAAGTCACATTACCTGTGCTGTACCATTCAAACTGCTCAGTAGTTTAGTGTATCCTGTTACCTAGCTTTTCTTAAAATAATGGATATCTCCTTCACAAGCATGACCCAGTTCCAAGAGTCACACTGAAAAAACCACTTACTTCACTTAATCTACTATCCTCATGTCAGCACCAAAAAGGACTTGCATTCCTTTAGGAAAATTCCACAATTCTGTTGAGTCCAACCGAAATGTTCTCTATGTAACTGAACCTTACGATCATAGGACAGTTCAGTTTGGAGGGGACACCAGGACATCACTAGTCCATCCTTCTGCTCACAGCAGAGTCAGCTAAGACCCTTATTTACTTCAACTAGAATACATAGACTTTCCTATTACATTTGTATGAGGATGATAATGACCATGTCTTGATGGGCAAATGGAACAGACCCAGAGAATTTTAGCTGTCACGAAGAAAAAGAGTAACAGACTGGCCAACTCCATTCTTCTGAAGTCTTTTTGCTTCCAAAACCAGGCAGTTGCATACAAATTCCCTACTGGAAATGGTCTTCACCACATGGAAACTGTTGAACCTGGAAACAGGCTTGTGGAGAATGAAATACATTCTGGAGTTGTTTTAAGTACTCGAAGCATGCACAGAACCTTGCACTGTTGAACTAGTCAGCACACAGCCAGTGTGTCGCTCTCAATCTGCAAGGTGTGAATTCCAGGGCATTTCAATTTTTGACGTCTACAGAAAGGGTTTAAAAGTAAATTTCTGACTTTTATCTCACTTTCACACAAATAGGAAAGTCTCTGATTAACACCACAAAAATCAAATATCCATTAAAGAATGCTGACCAGAAGGAAACACCAAGATCGAATTAAAATCATTGAATTTTTTTATCTCTGGCTAGACTGAAATGAGATGGATGGCAAGAATAGCATCAGTCACAGTAACCTCATCCTGAATAAGATATCAAAGCACTTGTGAGGAAAACAGGGCTGCTTTATAGATTATCAATAATGCATCTTCGTGCACTTTGTCGACTTATCTGCAGAGAACCTGTAAAGTAGTTGGAGATTTTTTTTTTTTAATTAGAAGCTTCACTGACAGTTGAATAAATTTGAGAGAAGAATTAAAAGATATGGAACAGCTGAGTTTATACAAAATGGACTCTCTTATTTTTTTATCTCTACTTTTTTTATCTAGTACATACTATTATTTATGACAAATTGTATTTGGAGTAAGTTAGAACTGCCACTATTGATGAAGGTGATGCAGGCTTTGTTATTTCAGACTTTGTTTTTCCCATACCTGTATATGAAAAAGACCTCCTGAAGTATGTGGTAGTCTGGCTGCTAGGGAGTTTGATTTGACCATGATTAAGTCCCCTTTTTTACATAATTCAGAAATCTTTATCATCCCACATCACTCCCAATTTTAAAGAAAAAGAATAATTATAATTTCGTGGCATTTTACATACTAATAAATCATCTCACTTTTACTTTTTCAATCTTTGCAAAGAAATTTGTAAAAAAATTAAACTATTTATTATTTTTTCAATTTAATATCTTACAACAAAAGTTTTATGAAGACTACTGTTTCCACAGCAGGTTCTCAACATTCTGCTCTCAGTCTTGTTGCAAATAATAGAGTAATTTGGGTGAGACTAGATCACTGTGTGCTTTGATTCATGGACAGGGCTGTTTAAATATATCTCAGACTGCCTGTGACTTCATGCAATCAGGTCCCCTCCTGCACCTGCTTTTCAGCATAAGAGCAAATTGCTGTGCATGACAAGTAAGAGGATGGAAATACAGAGCCCTGCATGTGCACCAGCACTGCAGCAGAGAGAGAAACAGAATGTCCCTCAGCCAAAGGGAGCAGGCAGGGAGCCAAATCCACTCTGCTGATGAAGAGCTGAGATCAAATATCACCCGAGCAGCACATAAAGAGTTGCTGGGAGACTGTGAAAGACAGCAGATAAGGCAAGGGGGACAGGAAGGACCTTGATTGGTGTCGGCAGTGCACTGCAGGAGGTGGTGTGGACAGCACAGCTATGTGAGGTTTTGGACAAATGCAGAAGACCTATGTGGCTGATTGAGGATGCCAAAGCCTTTTCTGGTCATCAACACATTTTTATGACAAAGGAGAAGTTGAAATCCAGAAATTCTTAGTGAATACTCTGGAAATAGGGGGGCACATTGCTCAGCTGCACCACCATTTGTACCTGGTCTCTCCAGTGATACCTGCGTGTGTTAGTTCTCGTACAAGAAACAAATACAAGACCACAATTTATAGTATTTAGAATAGAATAGAAATTAGAATAGAATAGAATAGAATAGAATAGAATAGAATAGAATAGAATAGAATAGAATAGAATAGAATAGAATAGAATAATAGGCTATTTTAGTTGCAAGGGGCCTACAGCAACCATCTAGTCCAACTGCCTGCCAATTCAAGGGTCACCAAAAGTTAAAGCATTTTCAGGGAATTGTGCAAATGCCTCTTAAGCACGGATTGGGGCATCAATCACCTCTCTAGAGGGCCCATTTCACTGTTTGGCCACTGTTTTGGTAAATAAATGTTTCCTAACATCCAAGCTGAACCTTCATTGATGTAGTTTTGAATTATTCCCAAGCATTCTTATCACTGGATCCCAGGGAGAAGAGCTCAGCACCTCCCTCTCCCCTTTCCCTCCTCAGGAAGCTCTTAGAGAGCAACAAGGTCAACCCTCAGCCTCCTCTTCTCCAAACCTAAAGCCCTCAGCTGCTCGTCACAGGACATAACAGTTGGTAAAATAGAAATGGAATTGGTAAAATAGAAATGAAATTGGTAAAATAGCATGTGTGTCTCTATATGAATAGAGAAATATAGGCTATTAAAACACTTTATTAAACTTGAGGTCCTCTTATTGAGTGCATTTTTCAATGAAAAGCTTTTTGCTCAATTATTTCTCTAGAAATAATTATCTTTTTTTTCAAGATAAGGAAATCAGACCTAAAATGAGAAATAATTATCTTAGTCTAAAGAAAAGAAAAAGGCAGAGTGGGGAAATAATCATGTGAGGAATTGTGTGATAATTCCTCTGCCAGTTATAAGTGTCAGTTTAGATATTTTTATAGCATATAAAAGTTCTTCTATATAAATTAAAATCGCAGTGGTTTCACCTGTATTAGTTGCTCTCACAACACTTGAAGCTCTTCATTGTGGAGGAGTTGTTGCACATCCCATCTTCCAGCAACAAGTGATTGTTTGTTTAATTTTGATATTTCAAGCTGTCTTGCTTGCAAAGCAATGAAGAAATTTGTAAATGAAAACTGTAAACTCTAAGAACACAGATAAATCCCTTCTCAAAGTTTCTTTTTTATTATTTTGTGATGAACTATTTAAAACCTCTTTCTCTTAGATATCTGAAATGTGTTGGCTTTCTGATATGGTAAACAGTTCTTGTAGGCAAACTACTGCACTGGGACTTATCATATGCCTGCCTTTCTCCAAGTTTTCATATATGCAAGAAATGAAAATAAAGATGAATTTCTTATTTTCAATCCTTCATATTTTTATACAGTTAGTTTCTCCCAATTTTAGAATTATTTTCTTTTTTGCCTTACAAACAGAGCTGGTGCTCCGTTGCAGCAATGAAAGCTCAAGTATTGAATGCAGTAAGCAATTTACCCTTTTCTCCTCTAGAGAGGATCTGTCAAGGTCATTACTGAGGCATCTGAGGCAACGGTAGTTAACTTCAGAGTTGTGAGATAGAGCTGTTCATTCTTTGGCTGCTCTGTGGTGTGATCTTGCTGTGCTTCTATTGACTGCAGTGACTGTAGAGCCAAGGCTGTTTACAGAGAAACAGCAGATTTGTAGACCAGCAGTAACAACGGGCTTTTCCTACCCTCAGCACACTATTCCAAGATTAATGAACACAAGCTCTAATACTGTTTCTGGTGCAAACAATTATTGTCGCACAAACAGAACTGGAAAAGCTTGTCTCTTTGTCATCCCAATGGATAAAGCTCAATTATTTTAGCTGTGAGGTTCCCAAGGCGATAGAATCATAGGATCACTAGGTTGGAGAATACCTCCAAGATCATCAAGTTGAATTTTCAACCCAATACTACCATGCCCACTAAACGATATTGCAAAGTACCACATCTACTCATTCTTTGAACACTTCCGCTTCACTCAAGAACCTATTCTAATGCTGAACCCTTTTACAGGGAAGAATTTTTCCCTAATATCCAACCTGAACCTTCCCTGGTGCATGATGAGGCCATTTCCCTCTCAATAGTTGCCTGGGAGAAGAGCCTGACCTCCAAAGATTGCTGAGTCTAACCCAATAGTATTGAGAACTGATGTGCTGGTGGATCTCAGCACTGATTTGGAAAATCCAAGGTCTGAGACACACAATGTGCCTGTGGCTCTGTAAAGTATATGTGGTCTCATATCAGAAGAGAAACATACAATTTGAACACAGTAATTTTCCCTTTATGATCAACAGACATATTAGCTGAAAACAGTGCTGGGACAAAGTCCCTATTCTAAGACTTAAAAAAATACGCCCATATGTGTTTGCTCTTGAGAGATGCAATGGTCTTTGCCATCACACAGAATGGACAAAACTGATTTTAAACTCACATGGTTGTCATTAAAGAACAAATGGTATTCTGGGCAAATCCAGCGAAAATAATTAATCTTTTGACTAAAGGTAACTCTGGAAAATCTCAGTCAATAAAATAATGCTTTTGAAAAATTGAAAATTATTCAAAGAAATACAGTAGAATATAAAAGATTACACAGGTTTAATGAAAATAGTCCCTGTTCCTGAACCATCCATGCTGTTCCTGACTGTTGCATACTCTTTCAACAGTTCCATATTGTTCCTGAACCATCTTTTGTAATTCCAAGCCAAAGGACTCAAGAAGTCAGAAAAATACTTTCACTCAAACATCTTTTTCTCTCCCTCTCTTTCTCTTTCTATCTGATCAGAATAATAAATGTGCTACTGAACCATGCATGCAATTAAGAGCTTAATGATAACCTGGCTTTTAGAGTAATTTCATCGCTACCTGTACCCTTGCTACTTAGAATGTTCTCTCTTCATTTTACAGGCTAGACTGCACTTTACAGCTAATTGACACCGTATTCTACATCATACCCTTTTCAAAAAGATAAGGAAAACTGTGGCATATACTTTCATAAGTCTGGTCTTTTTTCTTTCTTTGCGTGTTTTGTTTAACAGATATGTCAGATCAAGAACGAAGCACGACATTGACATGAGAATAGGGATTCATTCTGGATCGGTTCTGTGTGGAGTGCTGGGCCTGCGGAAGTGGCAATTTGATGTCTGGTCATGGGACGTGGATATTGCAAACAAACTCGAGTCAGGTGGAATTCCTGGGTAAGGCCATGTGTATTTTCCGCAGTCAGAAAACATTGCCAGCACATTACACAGTTAACCTTGCCAACAGATTAACTCTCTTACGTTATTTCATCAATTATGACCTTTTTTTTTGTTGTTTTGCAGTTGGCAAGGATTAGTGAAGCTGCAGTCAAGAAAGGTAGAAATGGTCAGCTTGCAGAGTCATTTGAAAAGAAAAGACAAAGATATTTCTTTGTCTGCTTTGATTTTCTGAGAAAGATAAATTTTTGTTTTCAGCCCATATAGTCTTTAGAGGCAGCCCAAATTTCCCATTTAGGTGTTGATCATTCATGAGATTTTCCAGGCTTCCTTCTCTTGTCTTTTGTATTCAAATGTTATTATGAGGCACAGAGCTATAATTTCTTTTATTTCAATGCACAAAGTGTGGGAAGAATGATATGTTCATAGGTCAATATGCTAATAGCAAGTTGTTATGAGCAGCAGGCTCACTAGGAAGTCTTTAACATAATTGGATGCTTTAGTAGATGTTTGGAGACATTTATCTTAACCTGTCTATATGTGAAAATGTACGGTTCTCCATTAAGATGCTTAGTGCTTTCTGTGTCAAAGTGTCTGATGTGGCTGATTCACCTGAAGGTTAAATGTTATTTCTACCCAGTATGGTCTATATATCATGCTAGTTTGGAAGCTGCAAATCCTAAATTTGAACCAACAGTAGCGATTGCAGGAATCTTCTGTTTGCTTTCAGTTCCGCTTTCCATTGATGAAAGATGTAGAAAAGATCGCTTATAAAATTCCATTTTTAGCCATGGAATTTAGAAGCAGTAGCAGCAGACACCTTTAAGTGGAAAAAAGTCTAAGTGGTGCTGTCACCTTGAATGGTAGAGACTTTAAGTCATCAAAACTGAGTCATGTGCTGCACTCCCTGCACACACATCAGGATCTGTCAGAGCTGTCACACTCCCAGGAAGTTGGAAGGAAATTTGCTTCATATGTTGCAAATGCAGGCCCCTTCCTCAGTTCTACATAGTAAACCTCTATTCTAAGATATATTCTGGAATCTGCAGAAAATGAAACTCCGCATGCTTGGAGAACAACTCCTGTGCTCTGCGTATGTCATCTGTGTATAAAATTTCAGAAAAAAAATTCACTGCCTGCTGCTTATCCCATGTGATAGCCCCAGATGACTAAGATGATGCTTTGCTAACATGAGTAAATTGACCATCTAAGTTGCACCATCTACATCTGCAAAAAGCAGAGTCTAATGCTGTTAATGTGGGCAAGTCGTACAGCTATTAATGAAAAACCCAGAAAATACACAGCCTTGCTGTAGATAAAATGCCTGGCAGGTTTTCAGTCTGTCAGAGCAGAGTGATTTTCTGGATATCAGTGTGCCAGCAGAACAAAGCCTGTATGTGACAGCAGCGAACCAAGTCCCTCAGAACAGTGATTTACATCAGAATTTCCTAGTGTGCAGAGCAGATTTAACTAAGCAGTTAAGTTCATTTCAGCCTCTCCTTACTTCTCCCTGCCCCCAGCATTCAAATCCCCCTACTTGCTGTAATGCTGAGGTCATTCCCATTCCTAGAGCTGCTTTCTCAGGAGAGCTGCCCTGGGGATATGAGGTTCTCAGGGTGTGAAATGAGCAAAGATGAACTGCAGCGCTTTCCTGGGGGCATGGTGGAGGGAGGCAGCTGGGGATGGAGAAGATCCTTCACCCAGTGTGAGAGCAGGAAAGAAGGGCCTCAGCTCTCCCCTCGATGTCTCCATGTCCCTCTGAGACCCCACGAGCACGGGTGACGCAGGGAGAGGTTCTCCTCACAGAAGGAGTGCGAGCCAACAGCTGCCATGGGAGGAGGCAGTAAAGAGCGCTAAGAAAAAATGGTAATTTCTGGTTTTCTGAGAGTAAAAATATGTCCACAACACCTGAGAAGGGAACCATGTAAGATCCTACAGTGTTATTTCAGTGACATTCTTCTGCCAGGATCCCATTTTCTAGTAGTCTTCCCTTGGTGTGTGTAGGTATTAATCTTCTGTACTGAATAGCATAAAACCTAGGTAATAATTACTTTTCAATGCTGTCTCAACGACAGGTATCATTTAACACTGTGGGCCTGATATGCTTTCAAGAGTAGGTCAGGCTATGCTTTTTGACTTCAATACTCAGGTTCCCAATGTACTCTATTTCTATAAAAGATATCTCTCCACATTTTAAGGTTTTTTAAAGCAAGCAGTACAAAAGGTGAAGCCAGAAAATACTTTTAATCTGCCAACTATTTATTAATATTTGCCCTATTTAAAGATATTACATTAATAGCTATCTCCATACTCTGCTTAAAGCTGCTATCATATCCATCGTAAAATCCATATTTCAGGGCTTTATAAAACAACCTTCCCAAGTTATATTAGTTAAATATAAACACAGAGATAGTCACCCTGGCAACTAGTGTATTACTTTCTCTTTCTTTTTTTTTTTTTAATTTTCCTTAGTTTTAGGCTAGTACTTTTTAAAAATCAATTTAGCCTACTTAGATTTCTAAGAGCTAGGAAATGCATCGTCTTCCTGAGACGTCGCATGCTTTACTGTTTAAGTCCAGGCGAATAGTTGTTATATTTGAGAAACAATTTTACTGGGTTTAATCATGAGTTTTACTGATTTTTGACTACAAAATACTACTAATCTCTGTGATCACTATAACAGCATGACTTCTGAAAGAGAAAGTTGTACAAAACATGGGAAAAAGCAGGGAAGCTGAGACAGCTTAAAAAATAGCTGGGACACAAATTTTTGATCTTTTAATTAGATGCTGACATTTAATGCTCCACATAGACAGTTTGTGCCAAGTTCTGATACTCCTGGGAACTTCGCACTGCTTAAACACAACCAGCACTTTATTTTCTGCCAATACATACACATCATATATGCACTTATAGTCTTTTATTCCATCAAAATATTATTCAATTCAACTTTGTAGTGGCATCCTTTTAGTGCGAGGAGGAAGCTCCCAAGGGGTATGCTAGGAGGACCATTTCATTCACAGAGGGAAGCCAAATTGTGGTCCCTGAGAAAAAAATCTCAGCATGTGTCAGCAAGAAAGGATCAAGAATTTCAGCTGACTGAATTTTAGGAATCTGTGTACAGATCTGTCTTTTAGAGAGCCATACACCCAAAGTTTAAGAAATGAGCTGGTTTAAAGTGTCACTACAACTATTGTTTGCATTAGGAACAACTCTTACTGCATTTATGATGCTGCATTGTAAAGTATGGCATGGCTGACCATGTTGATGTGCCCGAGACCTGTCTGCAACTTACCCTACATGTAGGAACTTGAAGACTATTTTAGAAACAGTTTCATTGGAAGACATCCAAATTCCTCTCATACTGTTGCAAAATTCGAGTTCTTTTGTATGTAATCTCTTAAATTCAACTTCACTTTGGCCAAAGCCTATTGAACTCATTGCTTAGTCCTAATAGAAATTACTGCCTGGCTTGGCTTTGCCTAGTTCCCCTATTATCCTAATTCACTTCAGGTGTAATCAGAACACTAAATTAAAATGCCTAAGCTAGCTCAGGAAACTAAAGGAAATTAAAGACCTTCATATAAACTGCTCTAATTCTTACCATATATTTTTCTCTCAACATATTTCCCTGAAGTGCAATTTTCATTCGCTCAGAATGGTGTTTTACTCAGGAAGGTCTCCCATTAAACTGTTCCTGTGAGCAAAGCTATCAGGTGTGAATATCAAAGTGTTTTTCCTGTGGCAGGACTTGTGCATTAATGACATCCTATCAGTGTGAGCGTGTCTTGAGAGCACTTGGCCACAAATAAAGCTCATGTTTTTGAATACACTATTCAGTTTTCATCGTTTGCAATAGAAATCCTTTTTTTTATCCATGATGTTAAACAATATGCAGAGTTCAAAATCTCCTTCTAAGCTATGGCTATTAGAGCACAATCACTATTTGCTACTACGTATTTCACTTATGCAGGAGGATTCACATCTCCAAAGCCACTCTGGACTGCCTGAATGGGGATTACAAAGTTGAAGAAGGGCACGGCAAAGAGCGCAATGAATTCCTGAGGAAACATAACATTGAGACTTATTTGATCAAACAACCTGAGGAGAGTCTGTTGACTTTACCTGAAGATATTGTGAAAGAGGCTGTCAGCTCCTCTGACAGGAGAAACAGTGGAGCTACGTTTACCGAAGGATCCTGGAGCCCTGAACTTCCATTTGATAACATAGTGGGAAAACAAAATGTAAGTCAAACTTCCTTTAATGTCATTGAGTGCGAATGCATGATTGAGTGCACTTCAATAAAGGAGGCCTCAGAGGAGACAAATTCATCTTTAACCTTTATTCTAACATGTACTGTAACAGCAGAGGATTGAATAAATTGTTTCAAGGCAGAAAATATCATGTATCCAAACTGGGAAAATGCCAGTGAACCAGAGATTTTGGGTTTGTTGTGTTTTTTTTTTTCTTTTTCCCCAAATGAAATTAAATACTGCACAGCTTAGTTTTAATTGAACCACTCCACAAAGTAATTAAAAATAAATCTAATGTTACTAAAGTAGTTGGAACATTCTAGTCAGAGTGTATATCTCATTGCATGGCTTCACAGCAGTGCCATCAAATTAAAGGGATTAGGGAAAAGACATGTTGCCAGAGGAAAAAGCATAAAGTATTTTATTTATACATGAAGGAAGGAAAACAAAACACCTTGTGAAATCAGGCTGTGTACTTTTCACTTTTTGTAACAAAAAAATATGAAAAACTCATACTCTAAGACATAATTAAGATTCACTAACAAATGATTTAGATTCTAAGCACATCTGTAGCTCAATAGAAATACGAAATGATAGTAACTGGTCCTGATCAGATGTTTTCCAAAAGCACTGCATGGCTAATTGCCGGCAACCTGGGAACCAACAATTCTTGTAGGGTAAAAAAATGATTTTGTGAAGAATGCTTGTTTAGAGGAATTAAAGATGGAAAGGTTAAAATGCCCTCAGACTCCACTCTTTTCACTGCACTTGAAAGATTGATGAGTATTTATGAAGCAAGGTCAGCTGAAGTTTTCTTTCATTTTCTTTGAGGGATCTGTAATGATATGATATATCCTTTTTTCTGCTGCACATCCTTATTCCTACTTGTCTAAACCGTTGAACCTTGAGCATTGTTGTGTGGAGGTCTTGCTTTTGTCAAATGTCTTCTGCTTCTTACAAATGTGCTCAGAAGTGAAAATTTCTCAGTCAATCAGCCCACAGCAGTGTCTTCATCTCTTCAAATGGAATTGCAGCATGGCATAGTTTGCTGTTATATAAAACACCTGTGTTATATATGTTCTGTACATCTGTGTATCTGCATGTACACTGCCTTATGGTATTCTCTGTATTTTGTCGACCTGTCTCTATATTGTCATTCCATTAGGAATAGAGGGATGGGTGCATGCTGCCGTGAATATCTTCTGCTCTCTTTTTCTTTCCCTTTGAGACATAACAATTTCTGTAGTTCAAAAAAATCTATGCAGAGCAGGCTATCAATTCGGTGGTCATTTTCTCAGCTAAACCTGACCTCGATGCTAAAAAAGAATAAAATAAAGAATTAGTGGGTTTATTCAATTATTGATCAACTCCTGCTCAAGACTAGTAAAAAGGCCTTGAAATAGGCATAGCTTAACAGTTGCTTTAAAATGTTTTTTTTCTTATGGCAATATAAAATCCACTTTTAGAACAGTTCCTCACTTCTTTTTTTTTTTTTTTAAGAATTTGGGCTGGTGTTGGAAATAGCTGTAATTTTATATTACACACTCTTACAATAAGGCTTTTGATGGAAACAAGATTTAAAAAATCTGCTATTCCATGAATGATTCAATTATTATGTAATTTTTAATTTACAGTTGAGACAATAGGCAGTATTATTCATAAATAATGTATTTTAGCTAAAAAATTCAGATGATAGATTTAAATTATACCAGGATATAGTAGCTTTTTCCAAAGGTGTGTCAGTCTTGGACAGAATAAGTATTTAATAACACTAATTAAGCAGCTTAAAGGTCACTGTAAGCAGCAGGCTTTGACAATCGTCAGTAGCAGCAACCCAACAATGAATCACTTTGTATGTTTGAATATTTGCCAATAGAATTTAAATCATTTCTTTACCCAACATAAGTTACAAAATTTGAGGAACTGGTCACATGTACCTTATTTTTAACTCTAGTTACGTTAGGAAGCATGTGAAAGAAGTCTCTAGTGAGTTCTTATGCCAAACTCAAATTTATCCCAATCCATACTCATTGCCTCAGACTCTGTAAGGGCAGCGTACATCAGTGAATTATAGATACGTTTATATGAGTAAGGAACAAATAACGACTTTTTGTGTAGGCACTCACATATATTAACAAAAACTATATCTGTCCATTTAGCACTATATGCCCTTGCTCTGATTATGAGGTAAGCCAAGGGGGCAAGTACCTGCCTGAAATTCAGACATGCCCAGTATGGATGGAATTTACTGTTACTGAAAAAAGTGTCTGAGCTTCTTTCTTTTAAAGCAAAGAAAGTTGGGCAGAAGTTATTTTATGTCAAGAGAGTAAAGGTCTCCTTCTCCTCTAGAATGGGTTAATACCTGATAAAGTTGGATTTCTTCCATGTGCCTTACAAAAGAAGGAGCTGAAAGCAAAATATGGACACTGTGTGTGCTGCTGGAGGCGCCTGGTGATCCTGCCAGGATGTGAATTGGGAAAAACAGCAATTAAAATCTCTGTCTTCTATAGGCTTATCTTAGCAGTGGTTGCAGTGAGGCTTAACAGTGAGCACAAAAATTATACCAAAAGATTGCCAAGGTGACAGACAAGTCTAAACAAAAGGGTGGAATTCAGCTCAAATCCAAGGCACCACTTCCCTGCTGCAGCTTGAGACACCCCAGCACACCCCAGCTGGTCCTCAATGCTGACCAGTGGCACGTGGTGTCCCTGTGTCCTGTCCAGTTCCCTGAAGCATCAATGCTGCTACACATGACTGGGCAACTGAAAGCCTCTGAAGTGTCTACTGGCAGAAATGGAAGTTTAGACACTGAGCATGGAGACACTCAACATGTAGATACCCTCATTTAAGTGTCTTCCTCTTGAACTAAATCCCATCTGCAACCTGTCTTTCTAAGCATGTGACATTTATTGTCCTGTTTCCTTCTAAAACCTGATGCTTGCACTGTGGAAAAAAAAAAATTGAAACCTTTCTAGGGTATTCTAAATGGCAATCATTAAAAATTCCACTTCTTGTTAAGAGCATGATGCTTGGTCTTGCTGCAGGAAAGCTTTGCAATAAGGAAGTAAAATCCAATCTAAGCTACCTTTTAAAATCTCTATAAAACATGTCTAAAGTTGGAGTTCTATTATTCATTTGTTTTAATTCATCTTCTTTCAGTGTCAGATGCAAGTTTGGCTAGGCTTTTTTTTTATTTTTAATTTTTAACAGAACCTTGTGTTTGTTTCTATATGATGAATGTTTATTGTCAGCATCAGGAAACTTCAAAAGCCTATTGTAGAATTCACAACTGTGTCGTCCATAGAGCTGCTCACAAAAGTGTAGGAGAGATAATAGGAAGAATCAATATTTCTTTATGTTTCCATAAGGTGCAGAGCAAAGAGGGGGATAATAGACAAACTGCGGTTAGAACGTATTCTCGAGACAATAATTTGCATGATATTTTTTCATTGTTGTTATTTTTAATTACAGGGAAGCAGTTTTCTTAAGTATGTGTATGTATGTGAGGGAGAGAAAACTCTATGAAACACAAATATGAATTTCTTTGTTATGTTCTGAATATAAATGCAAGTTCAGAGTCTATTTTTGCACCAATACTACAGACACCATGACCATAGTGGTGCTATTATGTCATGTTCATCTACCATGAGTTGTAAAACCCTTCATACATTCAGCAAGACAAATCTTCATATCAATCACAGCTTAAAATAGAATTTTAACCAAAGTGTAACTGCTTACTAGGATGAACTGAGATTATTTTTCTCATGTAAATAAAACACAATGTCCAGCAAAAAACATTAGGGACGTTCTCCACCCTCATTTCCAGTGGAGAAGTAGAAATATAAGTTAATTCTGAGGAATCAATTTAGAGCATCTGATGTGATCTCATCCTTTAACAGGGACTTCTGACCCATCTGTGCCCTGTCAGCCATCAAAAATTGATAAGAGTTTTCCTTCATAGCTTAGTTTAAAAGAGATAGGAGTGCTTAAACCTAAGTACTGTCACAACATGTAATAATATAGTATTTATCGACTTGACTTGATTGTTTTCTCCAAGGCCACAATTTGAATTCAGATATATCTGAAAGTTTAGTGTGAGAAAAGTTTCTTTGATACTTTTTTTTTTTCTCCAAATGTTGATGATACTGATTTTCTAGACAGAAGAAGGGAGGATTTGAGTAGATTGTATTCCCAAACCTTCTCTATTGAAGTCCTTTTTCTGCTAAACAAACAGCAAAACTGCTTTTCACTTGAACAGGGAGAAGATTTAAATCCTGATATGCTTTTCTGCCTGTATTTTGGGATCTTAAGTTACCAATAATAAAGCAGAATGTGAGACACTGTCTGAGATACAGAGTCCATGAGCTTGATTTTAGGATTGTAAGGAAAGTTGTCACTTGGGCCTTGGCAGTACCTGAGACCCTTCCTGTGTTTTTATGTGCTGTCCAAAATGCATGAGAATATGTTTGGTGACTATAGTTTGAATATGAACAGGGGAAGTCTTCCTATAGCATTTGTATGTATTCCCATGATACAAAAGAATTGGCTTTCCAGAGGTATCGGGTGACAAAACATCCTAAACTCCTGTTTCAACAATGCCCAATAGGAGATCTAGCTGAAGGTCTTTTCAGGAAGGACCTATGGAATAACTTTTCTCAGGCAGAATTGTATTTCCCATCTGTAATGATGCTGAAATGTCTTATGCTATGATGTATGAAGTTTTACATCCTTTCCATTCATTAACATTTCTTAACCCTTGGGAATATCACAGTAGTAGAATTTATTTTCCCATTCAAGTGGGAAAGAGCTGCTTCACTGTGGTTTGTGTCATGAAATGACACCATGAAATGGGAATGAGTTATTCTCCTTAAGAAAGCAAACTCTAACTCTTTGCTGAAAATTAAACACCCTTCATACTATCTCTGCTAGAATTCCTTTGTGAAGCAAAAGTATTTTCTTTTTTTTTTCTTTTGATTAGTTAATGAAATACCAAAGGAATAATGCATTTGAGACGATATTTTAAATAATAATATGAATTACAGTTAAATTAAATCATATAGCCTAACTGTAATCTAGATTGGCTGAAATATACCAGTAGTGAAGAAGAACATATTATCTTAAAACCCATGCTGAAATAACCAGAAATGTCACCTTCTTCACTCCTGACTAACTGATCTGTTCCTTAACTACACACATCCAGTAACTTTAAGAAAAACATCATTACTCCTGTTTTGTGGGTTTTCTTTTATATGGCTTCCATTCTTATTTATTAAGACACACCATTGAGTCAGATACCCTGATGTGGTTTTGGTGTGTGTACTCCCCTCATGCATGCTTTAATAATTAAATATCAGATTTGGAAAGGGGAATATAGTCTTAATGCTCAGTGCAGCAACAAACCTCCTAGTCTGTAAAAAAAGAAGGCATTTAAAGTGCTCACCTTAATGTACTGTATGTGTTTAGTGGAACAGACTTATTATTTTACACTTCTATAGATTTCATTGAATGAATTGCATGGAATGCTGTAATGGTTTGCAATGCAACATGAACTAAAACATTGCATTTTTAACCCAAGGGGACCAGCAGGTTTATTCTGTTTGCATGTGCTTTCCCCTAGACTCTGGCTGCCCTAACAAGAAATTCAATAAATCTGCTTCCAAACCATCTTGCACAAGCTTTGCATGTCCAGTCTGGGCCTGAGGAAATTAACAAGCGAATAGAGCACACCATCGACTTACGGAGTGGCGATAAATTGAGAAGAGAGCATATCAAGCCTTTTTCACTGATGTTTAAAGACTCCAGCCTGGAGCATAAGGTAGCTGGGGCTTGGTAGCTACATTATTCACAACTCAAATTGTAATAAATGTTCACTGAAGTAGAGAAGCTGTAGGTTCTGGCTTGTGCTGTTTTTTTCTTGCTTTGTTTTTCTTTTTGATTTTGTTTCAGTTTTCAGAAGGCGGGGCTGAGCTAGAGTTCATAATACACATGATACAGGTCTTATAATGCTGAAATGATTGCATTTCATTGTTGGAGAATACTTACAGTGAGCAAAGTCAATTCCTGAAAACAGCAACCATTGGCTGACTTGAACTTGGTATCAAGCATGAATAGTTTTCCTTCAGATGAAAGGATACTTTGGCACTAACGATGATCGAGCATATTAATAAACTGACATTTATATTAAAATATATAATGTTTCTTCCATTTAGTCATAGAATCCCTCTGATGTCCTCTATGCAGCTGCACTGTTTATTTCAAGTCAATAATAATTTTTGAAATCTTTGTTTTAAACATCCTTCTTGAAAAATCTGAGAGCTAAATATTGTTCATGTCTTCGCTGCTTCTCAACAGCAATATGATCCCATTAACTTCTATTTCAGTCTATATCCAGATGTAAGTTATAAGTTTTAAAAGATAAGGTTATGGGAGAACACTCCTTGAAAGCTGATGGCACGGGGTGAGTTTGAACAGATGTCAAATAATTTCATTGACTTTCACTGATAATTTCATATTCTACTACAGCACAACAACAGCAGGTCTGGAATGCTATGTGCACTTGACTGAAAGGAAATAAAAATAATGGGGAACTGGAAGCATGGAGGCTTACTTCTCCATCATCAGTTTAACTTCCACTGGAAAACAGCCTTTTTTACTTGATTTATGGGAGACTAATCCTCAGGAACGTTCATTGGTGAAAGTTTTATCAAACAACTGGAAAAGAAAAATTTTGCTTGAAGTATATCTAAGCCCTTATTGCACAAGTAATCTTGTAGAAAAACAGAAATGTTTGTTAAAACAAAAATACAACATTGCATTTCCCCATAAGGATATTTACACTGAGACAGAAAGTAGAACCCCCAAAGCAAATTATCCAAAAATAATTATCTGTTGAAACAGAAGATTTGAAGATATTTCTTTCAGTGCATTCAACATGCAGAGCTGACAGGGACTCAGAGGAAGTGAAATCCAAAATCTCCAATATCATGTGAATTACTACCGAAAGGCCCAAAAGCTATGAGTAATCTTTAATCTTTTCAAGGCACAAGACAAAAAAATAAGGTGAAAGAGTCTGGACAAAATAGCATATAACCTCCTAGGTGGGGGAAGGTAAACCTGAAGTTTTTTGTTCGAAGGAGGAAACAGCCTGGTCACAAACAACTCACTGAATTAGCAAACTTGTCAGTGGCTCACCTCACCTTACATTGCTATTTAATCACACATGGCCTGAGCATGGGCTGGTGTAAAGGGATGTTGCCCAGAATCAGATTCCATATCCAGAACACAAACTTTCTTATTATTTTCGATTTCACAATTATCAGACATAAAGAAAAACTGAAAGGGAAGTGTAGAATTCAATTTAAATGCAATTTATGGAATTAAAAAAAGAACTATACTGTAATCCATCACATTACGTAGGTCAGATCTAAAATATTAATGAAGTTTTTAGTTGCATTTGGATGAAAAATCTATTTAAAAGTTAACATTTTTAGCAAGTTTGTTACATTTTCTTCCCAGTAGGACATTTCCAGTGTAGAGCTGGGCTGCAGTGTTTGGAAAATTATGCTTTCATTCAATATTTCCTTAGGTGTTACTCCCAGCCAGTATGCACAGGCAACAGAAAGACAAAATCCTTTCAGTAAAGTTGACTGAATCTTCTTTCTGTTCCATAAATTAGCCTGGTTTCTCGTATTATGTAGGAGTAAAGTTTTAAAAAATATCACCACTGTTTTATTTGTTCTGGTACATCCACCTCCAAAAGTTGGACAGCCTCTGGTCAAGCAACCTCCTTGCTTTTGTTCAGGGTGCTGGGACATCACGAGTGCACTCAGATGGTGATGGGGAATGTACCAGGATACAAAGGGATGGTGTGGATTAAGGGAAGATGAACCATAGTGTCATCTTTGTTGTAGACAGGAGCAATGGTCTTGTGGCACAGTGCGTCCCTTTCCTCCTGTCTGCCTGTGCAGTAGTTACAGGTTTGTCCTTATGACCTTAGTGTTTAACCATAGGCTACAGGAATTCATGAAAAAAGCAATATTTGAATCATTATCCTACAGAAAGTAGCTATTTCCTCCATGCTATCTTATGTCACCACCACTTTCTCCCTTGTTCCTGTTCATTTAGGAAACAAACCAAACTCAGATTTAAATTGGAGTATCATAAAGCTATTTCAGCAACCTTTCCCCACTGCTCCACTCTTCCCTAACGTTTCAATCTGGAATTATGGGTTCTAGACATTAACATTTTGCAACTTCTTACATGACCTTCTCCAGCAACACCTTGAGCTGTTCCTTGTGGCGTGGCTGAGAGTCTCCAGTCGGTGTCCATGGGCTGCCCCTGTGCCACTGCTGTCCCCTTGGCTGCCCCTCACCTTCTGCTCAGCACAGTGACAGCTTCGACCAGAGGGAGCTCTGAAGGAAAATAGCCTCCCCCATGTAAAATCTTGTGCCCTCTCATTTACCCATCACAGATGCACTGGCATCTGCTAAATCCTTATTTCTGTCGTCTGTAAGGGCCTCTCACCCCAGGCTTCACACTTTGCAGGAGGCAGAAAACAGAGCACCCAGAGCTGAGATCCTGGCCTAGAGGTGTTACCTTTATTTTGTTTGATGAGAATTGGGTTAATGTTCTGTACCTCAAATGACAGAGAAGTGAGCATCCATATTAACAATAAACTATATTTCTTCCTCCTGCATTAGTAACAGGACTACCAGGACGTGGGATCATGGGGTGACATGAATAGATCTGAAAGATCATACTGGATTTCTATTTAAACAGCATGGGTTGGTTTGAATTTTTCACCATAAAACAATTCCAGACATCAGGTTTACACTAACAATAAAATTTCTGTTTTGCTTCCTTTAGGATTTCAAAAGTTTAGAAAAAAAAAAATTCTGGAATCAACATGCACAAAACTACCATGGAGCTAGCACAGATGCTGGTTTACACTGCTTTAAATGACTGCTATATCACTGCAGTTTAGGCCACTGGAACATCTTCCCACTCCTCTCTTATCTCATCACTCTGTCCTTCTGTGGTGATAGAATAAATGTGCATTCCACAGCAAGCAGTAGCAGTTCCATTACTGAATGGGTTATCTTCCTGAGTATTTCCATATGAATACAGCAATACTTCATTTTTCACAGATTAGTTCAGGATCCCCACCTGATATATTTTATAGGTTATTTACCCAAATGGATTAGTCATCATTAACCTCTATTTCACTCATTAACACTTGATATGTCATTTAGAGACAATTCACCCTCAATTTTGCTAGAGGTTCTCCTCACAAATAGCTTGGAGGCAGATAGAAATTATCACAGAGAAATACTTCTGATAGTAGCATGAAAAGATACTAAAATTTCCAAATACATAACAGTTCATAGGAAAATCTGATACTACTTCAATATTATTATTCTGATACTATTCCAATAATTAAAAGATATCATCATGATGATCTACCTAAATATCAGTGAGTTGAAAATATCCATACTTTCACACAGGGTAAAGCATAGGTACTGGGCAGGGAGTTTTTCATGCTGGTAGGGTTTTATTAAAGAAAGTTTCTAATGTAAAGATTTGTATAAAGGTATTCAAAGTCTCCCTGTATATTTGTACTTGGATTAGAAATCAGACAGCTTAGACATGAAGTGTTTACATATTTTCTGTGAGGTAAGCACACTGGAAATATCAAAAGAGCTTTGAATTTCAAAGTACAGGTTTTCTTAGTTCAAATATTAGACCTAAATATCTGAGTTTCTCTGTTTCAGAATTTCTGACAGGTAAGATAAAGAGAATTTAAATGAGTAGGAAAACAATTTTGCTCTTCCTGCATGCTGTATCCCAGCAGACGCAGCTGTCACCTCCTTCCTTCAACCCAGAAACTTTCAGCTGCAAGGAGGTCTGCAAGAGACACTGGACAAACTCTGTGCCTGTTTAGCAGCTTTTCTGTCTTTGGTCAGCATTGGATTTGTGTCTACTCTTTGGTCTTCTCAGGAGTTCATTTCTTCTCCTGCCTTGGACTTCTTGGTACATCTTCTTCTGTCCCCCTCCTGTACTGCAAAAGCTTCTCCACCATTACTCTGAAGAAGAAAAAAAAGCCTGGTCTCCCTTTTCATCCATAAGGTCCCATCTGAGTCAAAGAGCAGCAAGGATAACAACAAAAACCTTCCTCCTCAGCGCACAAACGTTTTCTTTAAGGGAACATGTAAAGCCTGTTGTATTTCTGGTGCTCCCCTTTCAAAGAGGCCTTGGAAAAGAAAGGTAGTGAATGAGCAGAATTCTCAGCAGAAGAAACCTGGACAAGCACAAGGATAAACAGTTCCCTCCAAGAGGGCAGGAGGATGGCCCAAGCCTTCCCTGTGCCGTGAGCAAGCCATGCCAGCACAGGCAGGTCTGGGGGGTGCTGCAGTCAAGGTTCTCACTGCAAGACAAGGTCACATCACAATTCTTCCTACCTCTACAGTGCTCTGCTTGGCTGCACCCCTCCCCACGCTTTTTGAGGGGCCTTGAGGCTTAGTTAGTCCTTCAGTTACTTCCCCAAGTCATTGAGGGGCAGACTGCAAGAGAGCTGCTGTGTTTATCATTTATGTCAGCGCTGCTTAGGGATGCCAACAATTCCTCATCACAATATTGTTGCTGATTAGAACACAGCATCCATCCTTTTGACATAATGTTCAACACAGCAGGTCGTT
Organism: Origma solitaria; assembly: GCA_013397895.1. Classification (NCBI taxonomy): domain Eukaryota; kingdom Metazoa; phylum Chordata; class Aves; order Passeriformes; family Acanthizidae; genus Origma; species Origma solitaria. The sequence continues at coordinate 624,473 of VZRL01006890.1, read as the reverse complement.
CTGTGTTTGTGTTCATTCATCTACTTTGCCTTAATTTCCCCATGGATCAGTTGGGATTTCATGTTAGATTTTAAGGAACATACCTTTCTTTTTCCCTCTTTGAAAAAAATACTGGTCCTTTATTTACTCAGACTGCCGCAGTTCTGTTTCCTTGCCCATGAAATCAGGGTCAGTGCCTCTGTGCTTCCAGCAGCAAAATGAAGTGGAATCGGCTGGGAGCACTATCAAAAATCATGGCAAAGTGACAGTGCCAGCAGCAGACACAAGGTATAATCGCAGGGGAGAAGGAGTCAAAACAAGGGACACCAGCAAATAAACCCCCTCTCTTACTCATAATAAATGGGATCAGGGAAGTGAGAATCCTTTTTTTTTCCATCTTGGGAGCTTTAGACTGTTTTGACCAGATGTTTATAGCTGAGATGATGTCCCAGCCAAAGGTCCATGTAGGGAATATAGCCTAAGTCTAGATAGGATCTCCCTTCAAGAGCAAATTACCTATGAAATCCTGTTCATAGCTGAACTATCTCAATGTACGCTCCTGACACATTTCTTAAACATTTTTTTCTCATTTATAATGCTTTCTAGACTTTTATAACAGCAGTTTTCCCTATTTCCAAGTTTCTGGAGAGAGACTCTGATATCTGATATCACTTTGACTCATATCCTTTTGTTCATCCCCTTTAAAACTGCAAAGGTTTAAACAAAATGAAGTTATTGTTCAGAGGAGGAAAAATGACTGGGGCAAGCCTCTGCAGGATTTCTTATGAGACAGAGAAACTTTGGTGGCATCCATATAGAATATAGAGAATTAGAAAAATATTCCTATGGACTAATCTATATCTGTGTAAACAACAGTAATTTAATTGAACTAACAATGATAAATACCAGCTCAGGACTTGGTTAATGTTTCCACATTAACTGATCCACCGTGGTCCGTTGATGTATCTGTTACTCCTTGCCTTGATAATTCCCATAAAAAGGGAATCTGATAGCATTCTCAGTGGTTTGATATCCTGGAGAAAAATATTTTTTTCAAGAAATCTTTATAATAATGCACCTCAAATAGTCTTTTACATTTGGAGAATGCCTGTATCACAGAGTTTGCACACAGCCTCTGGAAAAGTTAGGATCCAGAGCTCATGACCAATATCCAAAATAGTCACAGAATGTCCTAACTATGTACTTAAAAAAAGAAAAGTACAAAAAGTAACAGAGTGGCCTCAATTTGGCTGTCATGGAGAAACCTCTGTGCCATCATGCATGCAGAGTCACAGATGACTCCAGTGCTTTTCTTCAGGTGAGGAAACTTGCGGTTCATCTGCTTATTAAGTATTTTATTAAACAATCATGTATTAAATATTCTACTCAGCAGCACAAAATCCTAGCATCTACCTGAGGATTTTTAAAGCAAATAATTTTGAACAAAGTAGAACAACTTTGTATTGCAAATTACAAAGTTTCACTCTCTTGGTTAAAACATCTTACTAGGTTATTAATAATTTATTTGCTGTGTTTGATTTTAAAACAGATTCGTGGTAATTTTCCCAATGTCTCCTATATGCATCAGTCTTTATGAAAATACTGCATGGGTTAACAGCTAATTTACTTTTCTGTGTGTTTTTTTTTTAATTCTAGTATTCTCAAATGCGGGATGAAGTATTCAAATCAAACTTGGTGTGTGCATTTATTGTTCTTGTGTTTATCACCGCTATCCAAAGCTTGCTCCCTTCTTCCAGGTAAATACAGAAATATATCTCTATATATCTGAAGGCACTCCTGGGGACACAGTGGAATAACATTTCTAGGATTGATGTGCAATGAACCAATAAAATCTGCTTGTTCCCCAGAAGTGTTTGGTAATACTTGTTCACTTTTTCTCAGTGTTAACTAGTTTTGTATCAGATTATCTGCAGCTACATGTTTTCAAGCGAGAGAGCAGCATCTCTTGTGTTTTCAAGCAGAACTACCACTGAGATAAGTGGAAATTTTGGGTTACAAAAATTTTACACAGTGTGTCCTGGTGAAACATGATCCAGAACAATAACTGTGCCTCTGGTAATCACCTTGGGTATTCGTGATTCTCTCGGTTTTGTTCCGTAAATGCTGTGTAAGAAAATGGCAGTGTTTGCTTTGCTGCTGGCAATGCGATTTGCCCAGCTGGGGAAAGCAGTCTCCGGCCATTAATAAGCACAGAGGTGATCTGGTAGAACTGTTTTCACTTCTGCTCTTCTTTGGGGCTGAGCAAGCAATATATTCCTATCAAGGTGATGATAATGTGGCATGATGAGACCTCAGTGTCTGCATTTCACAGGTTCAAACCTATCATTTGGCATTTTTGTCTACTATTTAAAAATCAGATCATAAGAGTGTGTGCAGGACTGAGATCAGTTTTCTAGAACAGGACTGCCACTGTAAAAACCCTCTGGTCCCATTTGGTCTTTGATAGAGAGGTGTTAAAGCAGAAATACCCAGATGAACATAATTCTCAGGTAGTTTCTAACACACAAATGAACCTTAATTTATGGCTGACTGTAGAGTAACTTTGAAAATACATTACTTGTACAAGAAATAAGACATCTACTGTGTTACAGTAGTGCAGCAAGATTTCTTGTATCATCTCTGGAAGACATGAGTCACCAGGCTGATGTCTAAGAACACCAAAGTGGTGGTTAGGTGCAGGCAGGAACTACATTCTGTAGAAGTTGTGTCTCATATGTTTTGTAATTCTCAGCTGAGAAAGTACCCAGAGTAGTACATGACCTTCTGTTGTTCATTGTGTTGTTCTGCTTGCTTTTTAAAAGTTCTTCTCCCAATACACATTCGAAGTTCTTCACTTCTGGTAGAAGTTTTTGTTTGTTTGTTTGCTATTTTTTTCCCTCAATATGTACAAGATATATGGATCTTATTAACAGAACCTATTTTCCAAAAAGATTACTGCTGCTATATCAATCACTGCCATACCAGTTAAAAAAAAAAAAAAGTCAATATTTTGTCTCTACAAATTCATCTCTGTGAATTCTTGTGAGGGTGTCTAGTGCCATTGGGAGGAGGGTGAAGGAGTCACACAAACACATTGCCTGCAGCTGTCTCACCTCCTAATTTCTCATCTTGCCAGAAGTCTTGTGTCTTTCCCTGAGGACCTTTTTGTCACTGAATGTTAAAGAGTTTGCAAATACAAATAGGTTGAAATGAAGATTAAATAAATTTTACAAGAAAAGATCAGCAGAGGTTTTTCAAAGAATAAGATCTTGGCTTCAAGAATGTCCTTAAAGGTTGATTTCTAGAACCTGGGAAGATATTTAGGGAAATGACATCTACCACTACCTCTTTTGTGAGAGAAATTTTGGAGATACATGGATGTTTTATGGCAGTTCTTATGCTCTGTCAGGAGCTGAAGGTCACTGTAAAGGCATAAGGAGACAAATTTTGGTTTTGTTTTTACAAGTGCTGATAGTCTGCTTCAAAAAAATGTGTTTCACTTTTTAAAAAAGCATGCCTGTCAACAGATGAGCAACCCTAAAATAACAGGATAGGGGTTTTGAGTGAGAAGGTTTCAATATGCTTAAGCATATTGAATGAGAAAATAATCTGGAAGTTCAAATTCCCTAAGTTCCAGTTCTAAAAGCAATTGAAGGCATGAGCAATTGAACCAACTATCACAGTTAGAAAGGAATTGGATTCAGAGAATCTTTGAGATAACTGCATGTTCATTTGTTATACCTCTGGCAAATATCAGAGAAGTAAAATACTAGTGTTCTCTTCCCTATCACTAGGGCAGAAAACATGGGAAAAATTTCCATGAAACAATTAACAAAACATAATTCAGTCCTCAGAGTAACTTACCCACTTCCTAAAAACACATATAAGAGCTTTTTAGTGAATGCTTCAGATTTCTGTTGAATAAGGATGAAATTTTATATTTACTTAAGCAGATGTGTGAATGTATTTTGAGATGAGTGTTTTGGTGATTTCTGAAAATTTGGTGAAAATGCTATTTAAATTGTCATAGAACATATCTTACTAATGTTTTTCTGGGAGTTTCCCAGAGAGCTTACTTTAATCTGTGTGTTAAAGAAGGGAATCATACTTCAAATCTACTGAGTATGGAGGTTTCAGAATTTTATCTCAGTTTATATCTATCTCCCTAGGGATAAATATTTGATCCATCCATACTTTATTTTTTCCTGACAGGGTAGACACATCACTGAATGTAAAAATCTTTGCAGTAGTGTTCATTCTTTGAAATATTGAGTTGCGGAAATTACTCTAAGTGTGATAAATTAATACCATATTTTTACCATAATTATCCTCTATGAAACCATTATATTACATTGCGAACCTCGCAGTGATTCATCTTCTCCATCTGAGAGGCCTGGGAGTTTCATTTATTTCCTGCAATGAACTTTTTGTATGCTCACACGGGCAGTAGATCATACTAGAATAGACTGCTGCACTACTCTTCTTTCAGCCCATTTTCAGTGTTATTCTTGTGGGGGAAAAAAACAGATTTCAAATTGTTGTTAATTTAAACACCTGCATCTTCTGTTTTACCTAAGTTTTCCTTTTGGCCCAAGTCAGTAGCTTTGGGACTGCACATGAGGAAGAGGAAAGGCAAAAGCTCTCTTTAAACTTCACTTGATCTTGGCAGTAAGGGAACCCCTAAAAGGAAAATCAATTGCTCTTGGATCTCATCATGAATGAAGGGGTGATCTAAGCCAAGTGTCCTAGTTCTGGGAGGGCAAAAGATTATTATGGATTCTTGTTCCTATTCCTCTAACCTTTTCTATGTATTTTACTGTACCTGATCCTATCAACATACTTTTATCAAAATCTCAGTACAGATAATGGATTGTTCAACTAAGAGGTCATACTGTGCCAGCTTCAGTTTGGTTTTCAAATCAGTCAGGCTTAGGCAAGAGATAAACATATTAATCTTCAATTGAGCAGCTACTGTTGAAGAATTTTTGTTGCCTATAAATTTATTGTGAACAAATACAAGGTCTCAGTTTCTCAGGCACCTAAGCAGGTTACATTGCATTTTGGATTTATATCCCAAACTTCGGTCAATAGAAGTTTCGTTTTTAGTGCCTTAATTCAATAGCATGGGTCTTACATGTGAAGTTTGGCAGTCCAAAATAAGAACTAATGTTTAGTGTCCTCAGGCATGACCTCTTGAGGCTTGATCCTAATCTTTCTGAAGGCCTTAATTTGTTTTTGCTCAGAGCTGGGTCAGGCTAGGTCAGCAGAACTGGAAGGCTACATCTGCATGTATAGACTGTCTATATATATCGGAGATATAGTTAGAAGCTATCGGTTCCAAATCGGATCGCAGCCACTTGGCTTTGCAAAGCAAGAAGGCTGCTGCAGAATGCTGCTGTGCTGTGGGAAACGGAAGGAATTAATCTTACATGAATCTCTGTCAGTGTCCATAACCTGGGATTGAAGAATAGCCACTGGAGAACGGTTAAATCAGGGAATCTCGAGGTGCTTTCTCTCTGCATAAATCTGAGACTGCCACACAGAGAGATGAATTGTATTCAAACCTACACAGGTCTCTTGATGAGCCCTCCTGACTCCCTTGACTACTTCTCCATGAACATGTTGTCCAGCTTTTCCCTTGATTTATTGACTGTCTCTCCCTCATCTTTCAGAGGGCTGCAGCACCTCTCGTATGAAGACAGGCTGAGAGATTCGGGGTTCTTCAGGCCAGAGGAGATCCCTGGGAGACCTTTTAGGACCTCCAGTACCTACAAGAGAGGTGGAGGCAGACTTTTCACAAGGGCATGTAGTGATAGAACAAGAGAGAATGGCTTCAAACTGAAAGACAGGAGGTTGAGATTAGATATTAGGAATAAATTATTTACTATGACGGTGGTGAAGCACTGGAATTGGTCTCCTGAAGAGGTTGTGGATGCCCCATACCTGGAAATATTCCAGACAAGGTTTGATGAGGCTTTGAGCAACCTGGTCTGTTCAAAGATGCCCCTGCACATGGCAGGGGGTTGGAACTGGATGATCTTTAAGGTGCCTTTCAACTCAAACCATTCTGTGATTCCTGTGTATTTCCAAGGTCAGAAAATTCTCTCAAGACATCATTGGATTTTGTCTCTTCTTGATAACCTTGGCACTTCCGGCAAGTCCTGAGACTTCCCACAAAATTTTTTAGTCACACAGGATAAAATCTGTTTCTCTTGCTCCAAACTTTGTTTCTTTATTTTTCACTCTTTCCCTCATAATGCAGGGTTTTTAATGGCTATGTTGTTCTTTGTTTTCACAAGCAAGCTTTAATTCTGGGTAAGCTGCTGGAGAGCATGGCACTTTTTTGGGGAAGCTCCAGAGTTTCTTGTCCTCAACTCACATATGAAACTCTGACAAACCTTGTTGGAGCAAAATATTGACCCAAGTGAAGATAACTTTTCATACTAATATTATATCACCAGAACAGTGAAAGCTGCTCCTACACAGAAGCTCTCAATAGAAATAAATTTGTAATTCTTCTTATTTCAGTTTTCGGGACGACAACTTCAATTTGGGAAGACAACTTCCATTTAGATATTTTTCACATTTAATTTCAATATGTTTTAAAATATAGTTTAGTACTGTGAAAAAGAAAATGATCTTATGTATATATATCTTACTTATATCAGTTCAGACACATTCCAGAAGTAAAACTCTCTGTTAGCAATAGACTTGTTTTCTGTTTGCTATCTTTTTAATCCAACTTCTTTTATGGAATCCTACATTGCAAATCTCATTTATTTTGAGGTTCTGAGAGTAGTAGCTGCACATATAAGCCACAGCTGCATTACTGTAAATTATTCAGAGGTTTGCATTTTGTTCTAAAACCTTACACCTTGATCATACTTCTGTGTTAGCTTGATTAATTTTAGTAGGTGATAGAGAAAAAAGTTTGAAGCAAATTGCATGTTATTCTGTCCTGATACATTAGAGTTATTGTGTATTTGGAAGATCCAAAATGACTATTTCTTAAGCAAATATTGTCTTTTAAACACCACCAGATTTAATGTATATGAATCTCAATAGTACCAGCTGAATTAAGTCATTAAAAATCAGAACATTCTTGTGAAGTTAATGTTTAAAATTAGGCAGACTAAACCATACAGGAGTAAAGTTCTGCACCTACACCTTTTTTAGCTTGGCACATGTGCCTCCTATGTTTTTATGTCTTTTCCCCCGACATGATCAACTTTTCCCCACATATACTCTGACTTATGCCTACTTTAAGAAAACCCTAAATGTTCCTTTTGAATCTAAACAGTTTGATTTATCCCATTTTCTCAAGGTAATTGCCACAAACATCAGTACTGTGAGGAAGATGTACTCACAGTTTTCACATTAAATACCCAGTGCATCTTTGGTGACTCCCTAATGCAAATATTTTGGACTCTATCCATTAGCTGCAAGCAATACCAGAGCTGAGAAATGGTAGCTCCAGAGCAGAATTATTCTCAATTTTGTCCTGCTATGTCCATGTATCCTCTCCTGCCATTATATCAGTGCATGTATGTATATATAAAAGATTTCCTTTCCTCCTTGGTTACATTCCTACTACATTGTGGTGAGACTTTATAAAACTGGGTTACTAGAAATTTTAATAACTTAATTCAAAGCTTCAAGTTTAATCCTTATAGCAAAAAGACAAGGAAAAGTGCAGTGAGGATGGGAGAGGTTTGCAGAAGCAGTGGAGTTAGTTTTCTTTTGCATGGTTATGATCTTTAGGGAAAGAGACAAAGAAAGGCAATGACTGGCACAAACGGGGACCCAAAAATCTTGACTTGTTGACTTGTAATGAGTGCTTTTTCCTCAGTGAAATTAATCAATTTACTGCATTTTATAACCACATAGGTTACTTGGTTGACTTCAGGTCCCAGATTTAAGAAAGAAAAAGGAATAGATTTAAACAATATAATATAAAAATTAGGCAAAAAGAAATTATGGGGTTTAATGGTTCAAAGAATGTTCAAAGAAATTGAGCTACCTATACGGTGTATGCATTTATCAATATTTGACTAAAGATCACATTTGCAAGAGCAAAGGTTATCAGGTACTCCAGACAATGTTTCAATTAAACATCTGGATTATGGAACACTTTTCCATATTTATTTTAAAAGACTTACATGGAAGCAGTAGATCAGTTCTTTCGCTTTTTTAGAAACAGATTATATTCTTGCTGCAGTTGTCCCATTGATAACTAAAATGAAGGGAACCTTTCATTTCTGTAGTTATTATATCCTGACTTACTCAAGGAAACAAATTGCATTATTGTACTCACTTTAGAGGCTATGGGCCTCAGTATGAGTTTGACATCTGTGATGTGATGCACACAAAATAAAACTCTACTAAACCGCACAAAAACCAGTCTGAGTGGGAACCAATTCATACTCGCATGATATTAGGATCCTATAGGCTCAATAGAATTGCTCTGAAAAAAAACTTAAAGGACACCGAGTCACAAAAGAAAGGACATTCCTGCTACTCGGACTCTACATAGACAAATAGAGGCACTAGCAATGATTTATTTCCCTGGGATTTTTTATTCAACAGCAGTTTCTCAGCAAGGAACTGTGGGAAGCAATGGCAGACCTATAGGACAGGGGCAAAGCTTCGCTCTCTCTGGGATTTTTTCTGAGACTAATTGCCTCAAATTTATGACAACTGATTTTTCCTAGCCTTACCTGTTTACACATTTATTTTCATTAGCTGTGGCATTGTGCTGAGGTTTAATGCTTGATTCTCTTTTTTTCCCCCCAGAGTGATACCAATGGTGATTCAGTTTTCTATTCTAATTATGCTGCACTCCGCTCTTGTGCTGATCACTACAGCAGAGGACTACAAATGTTTACCCTTAATGCTTCGGAAAACTTGCTGCTGGATTAATGAGACCTACCTGGCAAGGAATGTCATTATATTTGCATCCATTCTGATAAATTTTCTTGGAGCCATCATCAATATTGTAAGCTTATAGGGAATCAAGGGATATTATATAGGAAAAGATGATTTATGAAGTCTTAAGCTTGCTACAGGACTTGTTAACTGTGTCTATAAGCCAGCTGTGATTTAGATAATATAGAAAAGGCAAAGTATCACAGCTTCAGGAAATTCAATCCATTGCTTAATCTATGTATTTCTGAAATATCTAATTATTTCTGCCTCATGAGTATAATCTATTTTTAAAACCTTTTTTCTGTTGTCTGTTCAACATATCCACCCTTTGAGAACCATTTGTAATTTTCTGACATCCTGATATACTTTCTTAATGAGTGTCAATTGAAATAATGCTTATAGATATTAAATTCCATCTCTCATAAGTTCTCAGATCATCTCACAGTTCTACAATTATTTAGATTACTAAAAAAAGTAAAACCATTACTAAAATAATAATTAAAAAACCCCAACAGAGCCCTGATTATCCTGATATATTCAGCAACATGAGAGAGCTTTACATAAATTGGGCAGATTACAGTGTCAGACAACCTGACAGGTGCTGAGGTCTGAGCCAAGAATGTAGTAGATATCTCACTGGTAGATTAAAAGTATCACTGATAGGAGAGTAAGTCAGAGAAAGAAAAATGCTGCCACTCATTTCTGTCATTACAGAAAAAAATATAAATACAGTAAATGTCAGGGAGCTCACTTGGGTTAAAAACTTCCTGAAGACAAGGACGGTGGTGTGTTATAATACAGATCACTTAACAGTGTTTGAGAATTTAGAGGTTTTTAAATCATATCTTACAAATTCATTTCAGGAAAGATTCTGGTAGAATTAGTCTTGATCTTGAAAAAAGAAGCTCTCTATGCCCGATCTGTTATTGTCCCTGAATTCTTGGGCATTATCTTTAAGACTGTGTCCTCTGCAATTTTCTGGGTTGGCTAATCTGAAAACAGAAGAAAATTATTACTTTTTACAGTCACACCGGTGGGTTTCTATAAAGCAGTAAACAGTTTTCTGTATTGTCATATATTTAGATGGTCACTGACTTGAGTCACGGAACCCTGACCTCTATAGGAAATCACAGCATTCATATTATTTCATTATTTTATATGTTAAAATTCTTCCATAATAACAGTTTGTTCAGGAAGGACCTGCATGCATTTAAGAACAGGCAATGCATCTCAGCCTTGCAGCTTTATGTGTCTAGTGAGTTCAAATGCAACCAGTTGGACGGGTCTAAGGCTCAGATGTTTTCTAAGAGCCATAAATCTTTGGTTTCACCAGGGGGGCAAAGGAGTTTTATGTGTCTTAAGTGAATTCTTATTATTATAATTTTATTTTTTTTAAATCTTGAAAATCTTTTAAAAAAACATCTGTGCTTGTTCTTGTGGCATTCTGCCCTGCAGAGAGGTGCTGTACACCTCATAAACTTTCAGAAGGTACCATTAATTGTCTGGTGTCACGGAACACTGCACAGCCAGACAGGTAATACTACTGCACTGCAGAGACGTCTGAATTGCTGAAAATTCAAAATTAATTAGAATTTAATTATGAGAAATTTGGCCTCATTAAGCGATTTCTCTAACTCTGTTGGAAAAAAAGACCTGTAACTAGCTTGTACACACCATATTGATGAAATGACCTATTACAAACATCCAGATTAAATTAATATATATAACAGAAGACTCCATCTGCCTTAAGTGTCAAAACATGAAGAAATTAATGATTTTTTTCATGCTTTCTAGGACGATAATGTATTGCAACTCGACACTGCTGTTTTCTTTATGTCTAATACACTTGGTTGGAAAAACCATTAAAATGAATGCAGGTCATAACAACAAAAGGCATTATTACATTATCAGAACTATATTTTCACAAATTAATTTTCATTCCTTCCATTCTAAGCATCACAGTTGCTGTTCTGGGACCATATTATATTTTGGTACCACCAGTTTTGCATGATGCCTTGGAAATGAAGGATGGATGTCCCATATCCAGAAGGATAACGCTATCCATAGCAGATGAAAACTGCTGGCAGAAAGGGCACACATTCAATCTGATTTTATTGTCCCAATTAAATAATTTTCTCTATATTTTGTAGTAAAATCTAAGCATTTGAGAGTCCAACTTCAGTCCTCTGTAAATCCCAGAGGAGCTCATCTTTCTGCTCTGACAAGAGAGCATAGGGAGGTTCTTCAGATGTTGAATATCTGCAGCACAAATAGCTCCCACTTTTCCATTTCCTCTCCACAGTACATCTTCTTATTGTCCATTTATTCAGTCCTTGGTGCCAGCTGGGGAGCTGGCATGGAGAGCAGCAGGTCAGCCTGTCCCACCTCTGAACACAGCCAGCCAGACAGGCTATTAGTCACCAGTGCACAGCATAGCCCTGATTTTGTTTTATTTCTTCACAGCTATGGTGTGATTTTGACAAACCAATAGCCCTGAAGAACCAGACGTTCAATTCCTCTGCTTCTTTTACGGACATCTGTTCCTGTCCTGAGGTATTTCTGAGGGTACTTTTGAATCTGAGGCATGGATCCACAAAGGTTACACGGCAACCACCACCTGGTGGTGGAATCAGAGGCCTCAGCGCTCTGAAGGGAATATTTCCATCAAACCATGGGTTGATAGAAAAAGCTGATGTTGGTTACAGAAGGAATTAACCTTACAATCTAATGGGGCATTACAACCAAGATTCAACCTTTGAAAATCATACAGTACCTTTATGCTGGAAACACATCCAGCAATGATTCAATTAACCTAGTGCAATAAAATGAATGACCTAATTTGTATGAACCTAATGGGGAGCAAAACTTCTTATGCAGCAAAACCAGCATTTAGACTGCTGTGGTTATTTTAAGTTTGGAGGAAAAAAAAAAATCAAGCAGGCAACAAAATCAATGTGTTGGTCGTGTAGATAAGAGAAGTATGTTGCTCAGAAAGTCATATGGCAGTGTCATGATATTGCCAGCAGTATGCTCTAAACAGCAGGGATGCAGACTTTCCTATAGAGAAACTGTACTAAAGAAAAACTGTACCCAGAAAAATGAATACGATCCCTCCTAAAGCTGTGTGATCGGAGTTAATTTAAACTACATTTGGACTGTGGGTGTTGATGTTGCTATTTTAAATCTGAACAGCTCATGCCCATGATTGTGTCTCTCTATCCAGTATCAGCTGCATGGATTGCATTTGGCAGATGACTAATCATTGAGAAAAATGAGACAATGAAGAGATTAGAAAATGAGATATGAATAAAACTTCCAGGCATCACATTTTAAGAGAGTAATGTAAACTAGAAAGACCTGCTATATTATTTTTTAAAAAACCCAAAAAATACCCAAACCTGTGGCTTTATCCTGTCTTCAATAGCATGGGAAGAGTTAAAGCAGAAATGTGATTCTCCCATCCTGATTAATGTGAGTCCTGTAGAAATTCAGAATCCAAAGGAATTGTTTTCTCCCAGTTGACTTTTCATTAGCAAACTACTGCATGCAGCATCTCTCCATTTCCTCTTTTAATTATAGAAGATGTCATTTCCCTTATAATGCAATGAAAATGCCTTAAAGGCACAGACCAGGATCTCTGCTGACATGGATGTGCCATGAAAAATAGAGAATTTGTAATTTCACATTCTATTTTAGAAAAACCCTTATTTTCAAAGTGCCTGGACCTTAAGAGGACTTAGCTGCACTGAAATCCAAAACAATCTTTATATACTTCTGGGCACTTGATTATATACGTAGGTGCTTATCTCTGATCACCAAAATTAACCAGTGCTGTTTTCTCTTCAGTATTTTGTCTTCACTGGTGTGCTGGCAATGGTGACTTGTGCAGTCTTTCTTCGTCTCAACTCTGTCCTGAAGCTGGCAGTACTTCTCATCATGATTGCGATCTACTCTCTGCTGACTGAAACCATTTACGCTTCCCTTTTTCTGCAATATGACAACTTTAACCACAATGGAGAGTAAGTGTTCACAGCCCCCTTTAGGAACTGCTTTTTCGTAAGGTGGTGGTTCAAGTCTTGCCAGAGTATGAATGTATGGGATAGCACCATAGTTAAATATGGAGTGATGGTTGCAACAGGCAATGACTAATTCGAAATGATTTACCATGTGTTTCTTTCTCGAGCCTTTTTATTGAAGTGTTCATTTAATGGCATTTAAATATTTAGGAGAGTTTGTCTTTTATGTCTCCGATAGTCTATCAATGTTGACTAAAAATATGCATTGCAATGCACATGCCTTGGTTGTTTTTATTCTCGAAAGCTGCAGAGATACTAAAATCTCACCCAAATTTAAGAAAACAGGAGGGAACAATTGATTTTTTAGAATAAGTCCAAACAAATAGTGTGCAGTTGTGAAAGATGTAAGGAACACAAGGATGATCCTGTTTTATAGGAAATTCTGTTTTGAAGGACGCTCTCCTCCTCCTCCCAGGCTTCTTTCCCAGCAAGAGGAATTGAAGAGGACAGAAGAACCACAATAATTTGCAGAGTCAGAGATTCAATTAATGTTGCAATAACTGAATCTGGAGCAGCAGTAATTAGCTCATTCAGAAAAACACTTTTTTAGTCTTTGATACTTGACCAATGCAGTATTGCAGTTGCTTGTGTCTGTAAGTGTGTGGCAGATGAAGATGCTCAGAGTGAGAGAAAAGCATGGATTTGTAGTACAACTGGTTCTCACAGCAGCCATATCCTTACATATTGCAAGGCTCTGCATGCATATCTTTCCTTAATTGCTTCCTACAGTAGCAAGGGACCAGAGATTTGGGAGGCAATTCCTTTTTTTAATGCTAGCTATCATCCTACAGACACATCATATATCCAGAGCAGACCCCAGCAAATCTGACAAATGGCAGTAAGCAATGCCTTGGCTAAGTAACTAGAAGCAGAAATCATGATAATTGTCGATAACCAGGCAAAGAAAGATTCTCTTCTGTGTAAAAATCTTGAAGAATTCAGAGTAGCCTCTATTCCCCGTGTCAATGAAACTCTCTAGTGATTGTCATCACAGAAGAATGAGAGAGAGAGGAATACTCTCTGGAATAGACAACAGCCCAGGTCATAGGGAAATCAGCTGAGCTGCTCTACTCTCACAACAAGGATACAAACTTAAGCTCTGACATTAGGGAGAATGAGGGTCAAGACTGTGTGCCTTGAGGGGTTTTTTTGTTTGTTTTTTAACTATATAAATCAGTTTATTAAAAGGGTTTTCAAGTCCCTATGAAACCCATCCAGCTATTGTGGCTATAGCTACAACACCACAATATGCAAAAACAGATGAGTAACTAAGATCTTTAGAGCTCTTGCCTTTAGGCAGTGTACAAGGCGTTCTTTTTGGGATGCATTCTTTTGGAGTTTGTAGTTCAGGCAACTTCAAAATAGGGAACATTTGGATTGCAGCATATTTGCAGATGACAAGGATGCTTCCTGCCTGCCTTTGCTCTGTATTGATGATTCACGCCATAGCAGCACATTCTCAGCCCAGTAAATTCATTAGGACCACAAAGTCAGTTCAGTTATCTCTCTCACAAGAAAGTTTCGTTTCGATTTAGTCCCCATCCAATTCTGCTCTTTCTCTCTCTACTTTCTCTGTCCTAGGAGTCCTTATCTGACAAATATTATCCAATATTATTTTTAAAAATACTATGGAAAATAGATCCAATGTCTGGACTTTGCTTTGTTCTTAGATCTCAAGGTAGACTAAAGATTTTCCCAAAGTCTCTTCCAACTTCCCTTCCTCATTTACTCCTTTATTAATTTTTTTCAAAATTTCAAGGTTTTGCCACCACCTAACAACTTCTTTTTCTCATCTCCCTTCAACAAAATAATTGCCAAGTATCCCTGTCCAATTCACCTCCAAACTGAATTTTTTTCTCTCTTTTGTTTTACTATAAGTTTGGCTCTATGAGTTCCACCTCTTTTGTCTGTTCCTTGGGAAACATGCTTTTGAAAAAACCCTGGCACATGGAGATACTTTCATCAATTTTTATTCATCTTTCTGCATAACTGTAATATCTCTTCACATTTGAAACCCCCTGTTACTGCTTTTAACCCCATCACCTTATTTTACACTTTCTTTGTGCTCTGTACACATTACCTCAGTGATTTCATGCAGCTAGTACCTGCTTGGCTCATCTTCTTTGCTTCCCTACGGTCTGCAAGGATTTCCTTTGCCTCCCTTGTCACAGGCTTCTCTGATCTCCTCTTTGTAGCTCGATAAAACCAGTCGTTACTGCTGCTTGCCATTTTTTGGATCCTCTTTTAATCCACACTTCCTTCCTCTCATCTCCGAGCCCTTCTCACAATATGAGGGTATTTAATTTCAGCTCCTGCCTTGGATGGAGTTCATGTTTTATCTCTAGCCTCATTCACTGGACTTTTACTTTCACAACCTGGAAGTTTCCCTTTGGCAGCTCCACCTCAGCCTTTCCCCCCAAGATGCCACCTCAGCCTTTTCCCCCAAGATGCCACCCCATCCTTTCCCCCCAAGATGCCACCTCAACCTTTCCCCCATGGTGCCACCTCAACCTTTCCCCCCAAGATGCCACCTCAACCTTTCCCCCAAGACGCCACCTCAACCTTTCCCTCCAAGATGCCACCTGTTGAGATTAGCCTTAAGTTTGGAGGAATGGTGCCACCTCAACCTTTTCCCCCCAAGATGCCACCTCAGCCTTTCCCCCCCTCAAGATGTCACCTCCTGCACTCCCAGGAGGAGACTGACTGACACTCAGCTTGCGTATCACATTTGAAACTGAAAGCTCATCACCTCCTGTGTACCTCCTGTAGGTTACAATTTAGTTACTTAAGATGTGTCTCCGAACAGGGAGCTCTCCAATTACACTTCTGTTTCCTTGAACTAATTACTGCTAAATTAGGTTTTCAAATACAGGGGAATTTTTTGAGGAACAACAAAAATTACTGCTTATGAAATGAAACCTGTGAACAATTGCAATATTGACAATTCGATAACTGCATTTTACATTGTTTTTGTTTTTTCCAGCACAGACTTCTTGGGTACAAAGGAGGCATCTTTACTACTGATGGCAATGTTCCTTTTAGCTGTATTTTATCATGGTCAACAGGTAATGCAAACATTTTCTTCAACCTTTCCCTTTGTCCTTGCAATTACAAGATGTGACAACAATTACTTTTAAATACCACCTGCCTTTTTACCATCTTGAGCATATGACCTTTCACAATTTAATAAACCATACACAGAATCTGATTAAAGAAAGCCCACGTCTGACACTGCATAGCATTCTTTAAAAAACATGTGAAATATTCTATACAGAAATATACAAATTATATTGCATTTTCTAATAGAAATTGAAGGAACAAACAAGATGTCATTATTTTAGACACATGTGCAGTTCTGGAGGCACCTGACAGCTTCAGTGTACTTGAGTAGGCATAAAACCAAAATACAGAAGAGGAATAAACACTGGTAAATAACGAACCTGTGGTGAAATTAAGTCCAATAAAGCTGTCCTCCAGCACATCTTCCCATCTCACAAGCTGCAAAAGTATTCTGAAGTAGAACAGCTTAAAACTTTCCTCATTCTAGGTGGATTTACTGGAAAACACTATTTTTGTAAGATTAAATTTATGGACCTTCAATTTATGAATAACTAACTATTGTTCTTTATCTGTTGTAATTTAAAATTAACCCCAAATTTTGCACCAAAAATTTAAAATTAAATTTGAGGAAAAGGTGTGTGATACCATCTTATTAGGTTCAATTTAATTGCATGTGGCAATTGTCTGCAGAGCTGTTGGGTTGTGCACCATGCAGAGAACAGCGTTAGGCTTTCTGTGTAATACATCTCTCTTTTCTTCACTGACTCTTGGAATTAGAGGTGTTTCCCAGAGCTACATACCAGGGCAGAAAAACATGGATATTTCGAGAGTATGTTGCAGTAATTTTGGTTGGCATTATTTTTTCCAGAAATATTTCTTTATACAATCAAACAATAAACCTAAAACTCAACCCTTCAATTTTGTTAATTTTCACAAATACAAGAACTTAGCAAAACATCTTCTTAATACTCTACATTTTCAAATCTCATACATAGCACTCCTTTATTTCTGAGCTGACAGTGTCATCTTGGCTGTCCACTGATGATGAAAGAAATGTATTTCATGTTAAAATGTGATCATAAATAACCAGAATGACGTTAGCTAAAATGTAAAGATTAGCTGCTGCTATTCTGAGCTCGTCTTAGAGATGTGACATTTCTCTGTAGAGCAGCATAAAAATCAGCTGTGAAAAACTGTACCACAATTTTTTTGCAAAGCTTTTATTGCAGTAGTATTAAATATCTTGAAGGATCAAAGAATTCAAAATCCAGAAGCAGCTCCTGTTTCAAGTGAATCTGTAAAATACCGTTACAACTCCTTGCAAATTTATAGTTAATATTTTCTTGTCAGTTAGTTGGTAGAGATAAAAGTCAATTTATCTGGCATGGGCTCTGTCTTCTAGCACAAAAGGAAGGGCAAAGGAAACTGAAAAATGCTGAAAAAATTGTTTAAAAATACTTTTTCCTGACAGTTTTTTTTGTGCCATTGATTCGGGGAATGAATGGTTGCAAGAGAGAAGATCAACATATTAGCAGAAAAGAGATTGTTTATAAAGATGGCGGCAGCAGCCAGGGGGCAAGTAAATCACTGCCAAGTTGCATACAGGCTTTGGAAGTTTTTATCAAGCCATGGTCACTTTTAGCTTTTAGGAAGGGAAGCTCCCTAGAGTACAGGAACCTATAAGGTCGTTTGCAAGGTGCTTTGCTTTTTTCTCCTGAAGGGTTTGCCGTTCATGACTGCTGCTGACTAAAACTGTGACCAAGATGAGTCACTGAACAATGCCTGAAACCCCTCTTAGTCATTCCCACCCACTGCAGGCTGCTCCCTTATTTCAGTTTGGTATATGAATTATATTTTAAAAATTCCTTAATCCCAGTACCTTTTGGTAAACCATTTGATGTCTCTCAAAACTGTAAAATTCATCTATTTCCTGGTATAATACATTTCTCTGCTGGGTGTTGCTATCTTTGGCTGGAGCATCTCAAACCTCGCAAATAGATTTTCTCTTTCAGTTTACTGACTATATATATATTTCCATCATTTTCAATAATTCTGTAGCTTAATAAGTCACAGTAAGCAGTATCAGCTGCCTTAAAATCTGCTTAAAACTCTACTTCAGTGTAATGCACACAAAATCTCTGGCAGTGTTGGGCTTGTCCATGTGCAGACACACATGTGCCTCTCAGGAAAATGCTTGAACATGTTCCCTGCTGCAGCTAGCAGACAGTTGTCATTCATATTTAAATAAATTACATATATAAATATATATTTATATATACATTTCCATATATAAACAATGCATATATGTATATGCATGTATAAGCTCTGCTGTACACAGCTTTTTTTCTGCACACACTGCACTGAAAGTCATTTCACTTCAGTCTTTAGCTGAGGGTGTTTAGCTGAGGGTGCTGAGACTTTGCATGTAGACTGCGACTGTAGACTGATCCCAAAATAAAGGGACAGAGTATTCAACGGGATGACAAATAAGATTTTTTTTCACTATTTTCAAGAAGACTAGAGTTGCAAATAACTGCATGTCCCAACAATATAACTATATCATTTTGGTGCCACAGATTTGGAAGTCCTCTTTGGGAGTACGTTGGGCTGCTATATAGAATTTTGCTGAAAGATGCTCATACTTGAGAAGGATGTCCTTGCCAAGAGTTTAGAGTTACCCTTGTGCTATTTTCTCACTTAATTTGAAAACACTTATGAAAAGGGGAACATATTTATTTCATATCAATACCTGCCAATACCTTATCTCCTGTCTGACTCCATTATCTAACTAATAAAGAGGTGTTTAAAGGGAAAATAATTTAGTGACAGTTTATATCCACTGATCATAGCATTAATATGACAAATATTATTTTGCCCAAGATTACTCTGAGAGTCTCACTCTACATAAGACAAAGAAATAATGTCTTTTACTGTCAAGAAAATCAAATTGTTTCAGAGATATTCAGCAGCACTGAAGGTGGTTACATGGCAGGAGCAGCCTGCCAGGATGGCAATATAATCTCTTATCTTGACAGGTTTTATTTTTGCCTCTTTTTTCTTTCTGAAACTACAGCTTGAATATACAGCAAGGCTGGATTTTTTGTGGCGTGTTCAAGCAAAAGAAGAAATTAATGAAATGAAGGAGCTAAGGGAGCACAATGAAAACATGCTACGGAATATTTTACCCAGCCACGTTGCCCGTCACTTCCTGGAGAAGGATCGGGATAATGAAGTATGTGACAGTTTTCTGATATTTTTTCTAATTAGTAAAAGAAAAGTAGGTCTGTTAGGAAATTGTCGAAACTTAGTTCTCTATAGGATTCATTGCACAAATTCTGAGAATATTTGGCATCTGATCAACACAGGAAAAATGAATGTTTTAAAGTACAGGCTCTAGGACCACATCTGGAGTGATGTCTCCATGTTCAGACTCACCAGTAGGAGACACAAGGTCCACACCTAGAGCAAGTCTAGCAGAAAGTCAGCAAGATGATTGGGGGATTGGGGTACATAATGTGTGAGAAGAGGCTGGGAGATCTGGGATCATACAACTTTAAGAGGAAAAGACCAAAACAAGATGTCATTGTTGTCTTCAACTACCTGAGTGTTTATTAATAAGGCATTATCAGGGGCCTGGAGCATCTCTTCTACGAGGAGAGACTGCAGGGATGGGATCTGTTCATTCTAGGGAAGACAAGATTGAGAAGAAATCTTGTTAATGCATATAAATATCTCCAAGGCAGGTACTAAGAGGATGGTGCCAGGCTCTTTTCAGTGGTGCCCAGGGACAGGACAAGGGGCAATGACCATAAATTAAAACACAAGAAGTTCCACCTCAACATAAGGAAGAACTACTTTACATTGAGGGCGGCAGAGCCCCGGAAGAGGCTGTCAAGGGAGGCCATGGAATGTCCCTCTCTGGAGACATTCCAAACCCACCTGGATGCATTCCTGTAACCTGCTCTAGGTGACCCTGCCTTGGCAGTGGGGCTGGCTTGGATCACCTCCAGAGGTCCCTTCCAACCCCAGCAATTCTGTGATTCCATGGTTGTGTGATTTTGTGAAGGCAGAGCAGGACTCAACTCTCTACTGAAAAAGGCTGTGAAGGACTTGATCTAATTGGTCCTGCTTCGAAAGCAAACTGTATTACGTGGCATTCAGAGGTCTGGTCCAACGTCTGAGTCTATGACAATCTAGTATTCATAAAAAAATGTGAATTTAACAAAATGTCTGTGCAAGATAGCCCAGTGTTGCAGAAGTATTATTAGAGCCCTGACAGTGACTATGGAAGGAACAGGCTGCAACAGAACTGAGGCTCTCATATCTTCAGACACAAGAGAACATTTTTGCCATTTCATATTGCCCCTGAATTGCCTGTTTGTGGCAGATAACAAAACACTCATTTCAGAAACATAGTTTGTGGCTATGCTCCTAAAAAGTGTTTGCAGTACACAAAGAAAAGCATGATAATGGAGTCTCTGAATATACCTAAAATGAAGTTTGAAGATGGATAAAGGAACGTCCAGAATGTGTTTCTGAAAGCAGCAGTAAGTCACTCCTTACTTGAAACAAAATAAATGTATATTATAATATTATATGTATATAAGGATATTGTATGATGAAATTGGAATTTTTTCGTGTAATGTTGGAATTATCTTTTAAAATGGGAAGGAATGTTGCAAGATTCACATTGTCAGCACTGACATATCTCTTCATTGTGTAGCAAAAAGGAATTAAGGCTACAATTTTCTGCTGTACATTTTGGAAATAGATGTAGCCAGACAAATTAGACTGCACAATGAGGAATTATGGTGTTCTGATTTCAAGTATCACCTAGGGAAGGATGACACAGTGAGAAGCTACAAGGAAAGGCACTTTAGAAATCACTCTTGAGAAATTTTACACTCTGTGGGTATGAAAGTGCCATAGAGACCCTGCTATGCACATGAGAAAATGTGAGTGTGAAAGCAACCAGGTTAAAATGTTTCATTGCAAATGGAGCAGACCTCAATACCAGCTAAGTGTATGTTCTAGCATATTTGCATTATGGGTTTTCAGGGAGTACGTTTCCCAGCTTATACTTTCATTCACGTAAAGTCACAACCATAATAATCTTCAGAAGCAAGTAGATGTCCCATGGATCACTGCTGATTCTTCCATAATTTGCCACTGAATTAAATTCCACCACCCCTGCTTTTTGTAAGGCAATTTCCAGAGTAACTGTACTTGGGGATGATTTATGTACGAGCAGGCAGGCAGGCAGATCTGCCAGATTTCAGTGCAATCAATCCTGCAGTTCATGTCTGGCCATTAAGTTAATTTCTCTGCTCTCAAAAAATGAATTCCCAAATATGTACTGTAGCATTTTCTCATGGATGTCTTATTTCTGTCCTGATGTTTCTTACCAAAAATAGAAAAATGGAGCAACTGAAGACTCAGTCAGTTGTTTTCTATCTTCCTGATCCAAGGAAAGAGTATGGCTGAGTGTGTTCATGCTTCTCCTAGCACACACTGTCAAATCTTCCATAAGCATCCACAAACTAATGTGTGCATTACCTTTCACTACACCCACGAAAGGCAGTAAGAGTGCCCTTACAGAACGGCTTCCATGACCCTGAAGATGTTCTTCAGTGAAAGAAAGTGTAAGGGAGGAAGGGAATCAATTGTGTTCTCTCAATCAAAGCTTTGCAGTGACTTTGGAAACTAGAAGGATTTCCCCACTTTTACTGTAGGACGCATTGTTAAAGAGGCTGGATAAGTAGAAGCATTAACAGCATCTCAAGGAGGAGAGCAGAAGTTCAGGATGCTTTTCTAGGAGAAGCAGGATGAAGAAGAAGGGCCTGAATTGTTCATGTCAAGTGTATGGCAACAAGCAGTAAATCTTTTTATCAAGAAACCAAAGCATTAAAATTTCATAAAGCCACTAGCAAGACCATTGAGAAAAAAGTACTTCAGATCACAATGACATAAGAAAGGTTCATAAACTGAAATGGAAGTGTCTACCATTAGGTAAAACTACAGAGGCTGAAGCTAAGAAAAAAAAAAAAAAAAACAAAGGAGAATGCATGTGATGGTGTTATATTAGCCAAAAGAAAATCATAGCAGAAGTTTTGGTAGTGCTCTCTCCTTGGAATTTTTAAAGTTGAAATTACTTCTGTTCCTAAAAATTAGCTTTCATTCAGAGAAGAATTGTTCACATTTTCACATATATAATGGCACAAGCCCCTCCATAAATAAATCTATCATTCAGTACCAGAGTGAATTATATGAACAATGTAAGTGGGAGGGCATACTTATTCAAGGGCATACTTTATCCTAATAGCCTCCTGTGGCTGATCCCTTATAAGCTGCTTTCTGTCCTCCCTTGTAACTCTATTATCACCCCCACTTCCTTTCAAAGCCTAAGAGCAGGAACATCTCCCAGAGCCAGGCAACCAAAGAGCTCCACAGCAGTCTTGGAAGAACCAGGGCTTACCAGAGAGTAAGGGTTTTATGAAAACTTGTGAATAAACAAACTTGTAAAGGGCTGCAGTAGTGTCAAGAACAAATTATTCACCAGAAAATGTGATAACTGGTATCCATAGCTGGCAATGAATCCTTCATTTCTTCAAGTCATTCCCCATATAAATCAAAAGGAAAATTTCTGTTTTGCTTTTGCTGGTGTGGCTCCTTGACCAGATAAGCAGAAAGACCAGGCTTTCAAAGAAAGGGAAAACCCTGCGTATAATCTGTAATTAAAACATTAAGAGCTGTAAGTCTCCTCCTGTTGAACCTGGCAAACACTTAATAAAGTAATGCCTACATCAGATATTAAGATATTATGAATGGAAAAGGTAAGAAAACTATTTTAATTGCATCCAATTATATTTTCTCCCCTATATGTTGCCACTTAAATTCATTTTTCTTCATTGTTCTTTTAGGAATTATACTCTCAGTCCTATGATGCTGTTGGTGTGATGTTTGCCTCTATTCCTGGATTTGCTGACTTTTATTCCCAGACTGAGATGAACAACCAAGGAGTAGAATGTCTGCGCTTGCTGAATGAAATAATTGCAGACTTTGATGAGGTAATACCAGCTACTAGAGAAAATCTGATAGTGCTTAAACTATGAGTTCCCAAATGGCAAATATGTCATCCTAAATTAACAAATGTAGTAATAATTTTGCTTCCAATAGTTCTCTGATTTTTTTTATTTTCTCATATTATAATTGTCTGGTTTACTTTTTTGCCCTTCATTTGCCAAGCACAAATCTCCTCCAGTGTATCAGAAGTAGAAAATGCTTTAGTTCTGTAAGAGAAGTATAAACATATCTGTAATAGTTCTGGAAAACAGTGATCTAAATACAAACAGATAAAGATGTTGTTTTGAAGGTGTTGATTGAATGGACTCAATGAATATTATGGGTAAAACAGTGTCTAGTTAAATGTAAAGCACACAGCTCAGAAGCAAATGTTGGGTAGAGAATGAAAGGTGGAGGTGACAATAACTGAGGAGACTTGTCTGGTTAGGGATTTTATAGAGAGATAAAAGAAGTTCAGCTGCTTGTTTCACCAAGGAATTCAGAGGTGAAGGGATTTTTTTTGTTAATGGAGAGGACACAGAAAGGAAAAGGACTTTATTCTGTCAGAAAGTATTCTGTCCAGTTAATTTCAGAAAAGGAACTGAGGAGGGGACAAGATAAAAAGAAGAAAAGTCAGATCCCCAATGTAGCTATTGCTAGGTAGAAGCAAAGAAAACCTGGTAAGTGAAGAGGAAGTCAGGAGAAATTGGCATACTCTGCTAAGTTTGTAAAGAAGCTTAGACAGGTGGTACCTTGTCCTGCAATGAGCCCAAGAGGAATTAAGAAAGGAGACAAAGCATAGGCCAATGACGAGCTTTAAAAAAACTTCAAAACCAGAAGGATGAAATGGTACTGACAAAATTACACAGCAGAGAAAATTTTAGCCTAAATACTGCAGGCAGTTTTCAGGAGTGTATAGCCCTTCTGAGCCTCCTGAGTGGTAGAAATAGAATTGGAACCATTTCTACTTATGAATGAGATTGGATCCATGCACCAGACTGGAATGGTCCAGATAGAAAAGGGAAGGGGAAAATGTGTTATCATTGGTCTGTGACTTCCATCCTAGACACCTGCAGGGGGTATGAGTGGTTGCTCATAAAGACTGGACCAGGGCTAAGATTAATGACACTGAAATTGAGAGTTTATCCATATAATTGGTGAGATACTAAAACTATGAGTGAGAAATAGAAGAATTCACAGGGAATGCTTCCCTGTGCATTTTAAGAGAGAACAAAATCACTCCCTCACAAGAAGACCTCTGTCACCTGGTAAGCTCCTGCACTGCTTTCCCCATGGGTATAAATGCTTGCTTCTTGCCTCTGAGATCTAGCACAGCTGTCAGCATGCTTCTTGATTAATAGTTTTGTTTTTATTTCCATATATGATTAAAATGATTACCACTCAGACTTAAATTAATTCGTAGCAATAGTCTTTGCATTAAGATATTTTGTCATGCACATTCATGTAATCTTCACAACAGAATTCCTTTGCTGCTGTGGCAATTACTGAAGACAAGGTTTTAATCAAAACCCTAACACAAGATTACTTTCAGGCCCCTAACACCTGCTCTGTAATTAATAAAGGACCTAATTAGAGACTGTATTCTATCCCAGACATGTTTAGTTGAAGAATAGATATGTTCTTGGTACAGGTAGCAAATGAAATTATGTGATCCCCTGCTGACTGCTAACCTACTTGCAGCATGGTCGTGTCATTAGTTTGCTCCATCTAAGCAATCTGAAAGGTGATATGCCAGACAGAACAACTGAAAGGAGTAATCTTATCAGTGGAAAAGGAACAAGAAATCATTCCAGGTGCAATGTTTCAGGGCTAGCAATGTTTCCATGTAGCTATTGACTGACACTATACAATGTCACTCTTCCTTTTTTTCATTATGTTCCTTGCCAAGCCTGCTGCTCCAATACCGCCCCGGGAACAAAACACAGATGTGCAGTTTGAGAGCAGAGCAGCTCTGTTATCCGTGGGGAAACTCTGCTTCTCAGCATCAAGTGAACACCTCTGGAGAGATACCCTAATGTAGAAATCTAACACAGGAGAGTAAGGAATAGGCATCTGATGTCATTTGATATATCGGAGGTGATTTGGGACAAGCACATGGGATTGTCAGCTCCCATACTGCACTGTTGGAAAATCTGTGTTGTTCTGGAGCAAGCCATTGCAAGTTTTCGAGGGAAGAGTGCTCTAGATCACACTGGACATATATGTCTGGACAGCTGAATTGAGTTCCTAAGCTCAAATCAGATTTTACACCTTGAATTTCCTCTTTTCCTCACAGAGATAATAGTATTAGGGATGATCTGTCCATGGGGGCAAAGTGATGTTTCTCAATGGAAGCTGTGGTAAAAATACAAATTGACCTGGTTTGGAAGATGTGATAGGTGCACAAGAAGGAAATCTGGATTATTTCTTTCTTCTTTTTAGAGGGTTTTCCTTGTTAATGCAAAATGGCAAGGTTACAGTCTGGATCTTTCACTTAGCCTTCCACATAATAGATCTATACTAGAGAGGCAAAGCCAGTTTATAAAAAAAAAAAATAGTGAATAAATAGTGAATGTTGGAACAGAACCTGACAACTCTATGGATTAGGTGCCCACAGAGGAGTCAGATTGTGACTGGGTCTTTCTTAGGAAGCAGAGAGAATGCGGTCCGAAAGTAAGTTTTGCAGAATAGGTGGTTGACTATTGTCAAAATAGAGCCTTCACTCAGTTGATCTTTTTCCCTCATGGTTCACAAATTTTTTGACTTCCAAATTAACCATTCCTCCTGCCAGCTGAGGCAAAACAGGAGGTGTTGGTTTCTGGACTGACAAAAAGAAAAAAACCCATGAACATTCAAAATCTACTTTTATAATTACCTACTTTTTATATTTGTAGTTCTAAGACGCATACAGGGCTAAAACTCCCATTCTTAGAGACATTAGACCAAAAAATTAACATTGAAACATTTCTGCTGATATTATGAGTCTTGAAGGAATTTCTTTTAATGTAATATTCCTCCTAGCCTTTTTAATCTATCATTTATGCATCTTAATGTTACAGTTGGGATTTGTGTTTTAAGACAAGTTTTCTTGTTCACAGATTCTTTTATTTTTCTGCATTTTCTTTATCCTGCAGTGATTTACACAGTGTATATCACAACAGATATTAATATATTATGTTGCCACAAGCAGTGGTTTCAACAGAACACTGTATCCTGCTTTCAGATTTCTTTGATTACTTTGCAGTTGTGTGCCAAGTCCTGGAATATTCTTTATTGTACTATTTTGTACATGTGATCCCAGGGTCTGACCTCCACACAACCTTGGCTGTGCATGAATTGCAGCATCAAGACATTAGTTGCTTTTTAGATACAAACCACATTTTAGGGTTTGAAAATGTTCCCTGGACTATCATGTTAAATTAGTAGCCTGTTTAAAATGTTTTAGCAAATAGCAGCTGATTTAGGACTGAGTTGGAATATCTTTCCCCAGTATCAAAATTCATCATCCTGTCATACTGTGAAGAAAGTAATTAGTAGATAGACCATTATTTGAAGAAGGAAAGGCGCTACGGAACAGGCCAGATAAAGCAGGAGGAAAAAAGAAACAAACAGGAGATTTAGAAACAATAATGCTGAGGATAAAACCCATAACTTGGGATCATTTTTTTCTAAATGGCATCACAGCCAATGGTTTCTTTCTTTCCTAAAAAGAGTAATTTTAAATATTTATTACAAATTTTTAATTAGTGTGCTGTTTTCTGTTGCTTCCAGCAACCATCTGGAAATAAAAATATGAACTGTTTACAAGCAAAACCATTTTCTCCCTTTGCCTCACAGAGGCAGAGCTACAAGAAATGATCTTTTTCTTTTAGAGAGCAGTTGGAAGAACTGCCCTTGTAAGAGGGAAAGGTACACAATGGGCTGCTCTGGCAGTTTGAAGAAAAACGAGAAGCAGGTCAAGTCTTTGGACTTTCCTGACTTGGACGGGAGCCATTAACCATATGGCTTTGTATTCCCTACGTGCAGCGCAGTGCAGCCTCCCCTCAGAGACAGATGGTGCCATATCTGCACAGCAACAGCACCGTGGCCGCGGCCCCGGCGCTCCGCCTGACGTGCACTGGGGCCACTTCAGTGGCAGGGAATATTCCATGTTATGCCTTGGGTCTGTTTCTCCCTTTGAATGAAATTATCCCTTTAGCAGACAGGAAATTCCAGCCCACAGGATGGAAAAAGAATGCATGACAGAGTAGAAAAAGAAAGGGGAAAATATTTTGTTACATTTTTGCCTGACCACAGAAAGACTTTTTTTTCCATTTAAACCCCAACTAAATTGAGCCTTTAGAATTGAAAGTCTGAAATTCCTTTTCTGGTGAAGTGCTTTTTCTCTCCCATGTCTTCCTAACCATACTGATCGCTAAATTTATTAGATACCATACAGCTTATCACAAAGTTTCATGGGGTATTTGGCATTAACACTAGCAGAAACATTTTAAAAGCCTGTGATGGGGTGATTAATGCCCATATTCCACATTTTGTTGTCACTGATACAATCCACATCCTGAGCTCTCTTAGTTCTTTCCAGGAATGTAAGGCTCTGATTTCTATTTCATGGAAAGTCCTAAGTGAAGCCATAAAGATGCACTTGGAATGGGAACCAAACTGTCACTCCCACTTCATTCAGAGCTTTAGTCACTAAACTAAATTTATCCTTCCTCTTTCAGATTCTCAATCTGACAAGTTCTTTTTACCTACTTAACACCCATAGCCATCCCAAATAGATACAGGGATTTACCACTTCCCATTGATTCTCAGAGTTTTTTGTAGAAGGGGAAAATACGTAACAAATGTATTGAATGACTGACCCAATGGACACGCTGGTGTCCAGTCTGACAGTAAGTAGAGGGAAGCAGGGGATAGAAGAGGAACTTGATCTCTTATAGAATTTTTTTGGAAGCATCTACCTCCATCCATTGACTGTGTAAAATCATAAAATTATAAAATGGTTTGGGTTGGAAGATCATCTCATTCCAACCCCCCTGCCATGGACAGCGACACCTTCCGCTGAACCAGGTTGCTCAGAGCCCCAACCAGCCTGGCCTTGAATGCTGGGCTCATCACCTGAATTGTTGTTGTAGCACTTAATGTGCAACTTGAGCTCCTCCAATGGAATTTTAGGAACACTTTTAAGTGATCAAGTCTTCTATTCACGCACATACACAGAGAGTTTGTCTTCATTGATACTGAGTGATCTTACCTCAGGAAATGCTGGACTCAGATGCATTTAGGTTAGGCTGGAGTGTCTTGCATTATCCACTGTGGAATTTACCAAACAGCACAACTTATGTTGGATTCACTCAGTGAGTAGACAATGTTCCAGAGTTTCAGATCAGCGTTCCCCAGAGCACTCTGTGTGCCATGACTGACTGGAGGATACCACAAGTGTAAAGATACATTCTCACAACTGTAGAAGCACTTTGCCTTAGGAATTGCAGAAGTAACAGCTGTTGGTTTGTTTTCTTCTTTACATATGTATTAGTTACTAGGTGAAGAGAGATTTCAAGATATTGAAAAAATTAAAACAATTGGCAGCACATACATGGCTGTGTCAGGATTATCACCCGAAAAACAGGTAAGAGAATCATTTTCTCTAAGAAGAAAAGCTTGTGATTATTCTGACCACTCATATTAGAAAATATAAGTGTTGTCTTTATGTTATTCATAAAACTTGCTAAAATAAAATAGACATTTGGGGCTTCTGGCAGACAGCAGTTGCACTTCTTGGTGAATTGAAATGCCATCTTGTGCTTGGAACAAGAACCATATGGATTCTTTCCTCAAATTTAGGTTTATAGGAAAAAAATTTCCTTTCAATCACACCAATGTGAATCTAGGTCAGGTCTATCTACATCATCAGACATACTCTAAAGTCACCACAGTAACTCAGACTGGAACACGACTGACAACCTCCAATAATCGGTGAAGAGAGAGGATCTATTAACTGATAGCGTGCCTATGCAAGTGTAATGTTGCATTTATACTCCTGTTTGATACAGCATCTGCAGACAGAATGATAACTATAAATCAGAAAGAAAGCAGACCATCAGTTCAGCTGAAGAACAAGCAAACCAAGCTGAGGGGATAAACAGTCACAGAGGACACATGCAGAGTCACAGCCATAAACCTCAGAAAAGTCAAATGAGAGAAATTCATTCATAATTCCACCTAAGAATTTGCCTGGAAACCGGGTCTCCAAAGGAGTTAGATGAGGCTCTAAAACACATCCAACAAGAAGTCATCTGTTACTGAAATCTGGTCTTTTTGGCAACTGGTGCCCGTCCCCAGGAAGAGCAGCAGAAAAAGGGTGTGCTGCTCCTGTTCAGTCACAGGCTGGGACTCAGATCTGCCCACGTTGATCACAACTCCTGAAAAGCAGAAGCCAGATTACCGTGAGCTTTATAAACTAGAAAATTTCCATTGTTTTTTTAGAATACATTATGAAACACATGGAGTGTAACTAGCTGAGCATCTCCCACCTACAGAATAACAAGTGATGCTGACAGCTAGAAATCCACAAAACTAGACATGCATGGGATTTTTGATTGTCAAAATGCTTCTGTGTAGAGATGAACAAAGAAGGATTGAACACCGGGGAGATGGTTATGGCTACACAGCTCCTAATCACTTCCTTTGACTCTTGATGGGGGTAAAAATTCAAAGGGAGAAAAGCTTAACTGCCTTTCCAAGACTGATTAACTCATCTCTTTTCTTGTACTATAATAGCTTAATGGAATTTTAATGTATGTTTTAAATATACTTGTCTTCATGCATACATGTCTGTCACTTGTCAGCACCTAAGAGGTGCAGGCTGCTGAGGGAAGTTGGCATGCTGTGAGCAGAACAAGTTAAGGACAAGGACCAAGCGTGGTGTGAACAGAACAGGGTGCTGCCGAGGAGATGTTCGTTTTCAGTATTAAACACATAGGATGATGAAAACTGCAAAGGTCTGGACTGCATGACCCAGGGAGAGACTTATAATCCTTTGTATGGTGAACTGGAAATTTGAAGAAATAATTACCTTGCTTCAGAACAGATGAGAAGATGTCATACAATCATTGGACCAAACCCACAGCTGTTCCTTACTCCGCTGCCTCCCTGGAGAGTCCCTGCCCCATCAACTGTTCTGCCGGTGTTCTGGAAGACCAAAACCTCCTACTGGTCCCCATCTATATATCAACTGCTTTGTAGCAATGGAAATGTAAGGGAAGGAGCAGGAACTGACTTGACTGCCCAGAGCAAAGGCAGTTAATGTGCTACAGAAAAGCCTTTTCTCTCTCCCTTAACCAGTCCCAGATTGCCTGGCTTGCCCAGTTGTTCCTGTCATCATTACATCCCTGAGAGCACTTGAACTGGTGCTTTTCCTGGGTGACAGTTTCAGCAGAGAATTACACATCCTTCACTTCTTTCACTCCACTTCTTGCTTATGCGGGTCATCCCTTGTTCTCACTAGATTTTGACCCTTGTGTCTGAGCATTCTCAATCCTCTCTATACTTCCTTTCTCAGCCTTAGACATGTTTCACATGCCTTGTTAATTCTCATGATTGCCTGTCAGATTGTTGACAGAAAGTTACTTTCTCTGACACTTTGCACTAAGTTGCTCTCTATCCATTTATACAAGTGTAACATAATGGGAAGCATTACCATCAATAGCAATGTACCTCTCTTGCATCTAGAATGGTCTTATAGATTCCAAATTCAAATACTTGGCACTTGGTAGGGATGGGTGGCAGCTGGGCAAATGCAAAACTTTATTAACAAATTGGTGTATAACTTTTTCCGCAGCAATGTGAAGACAAATGGGGACATTTGTGTGCCCTGGCTGACTTCTCCATAGCTCTGAATGAAAGCATCCAGGAGATCAACAAGCATTCGTTTAACAACTTTGAACTCCGTATTGGTAAGCATGGCTCAAACAGGAGAGTTAAAATGGGGGTTTGTCTGCATGGATCTGACTCCAATAAATGCTTTAATATTTTCTCTTCATGGAACATAAGAATGCAATTTTTTGACTGCATAGCATTAACAAGGTTGCCTTCAACAAGCGTAGTTCCAGAAATGTTTCCTCCTAAGTTTTCAGGAGCTTTGGCAGTAATATGCAGAATACAGATGGCACATAACTATTATGATTCCACTGGCATGGATGTCCCATAAAATAATCCTGTTGATATCACTTTCCAAGTTTTCTAGTTTTTCCAGACTTTATTTTTGCTTAATTTCTTTATATATACACCTCTTTCTTAAGCATAGATATAAGTGTATCTGAACCAGGCTTCATCTGGTTCTTAAGTGCAAATATGGGTTTTAGTCATTATTGTATAACATTTTATCTTCTCTCTCTCTCTCTTTTTTTTTTTTTTCTTTTTAATTAGGGATTAGCCATGGCTCTGTCGTAGCAGGAGTTATCGGTGCTAAGAAACCCCAATACGATATTTGGGGCAAAACAGTGAATTTAGCAAGTCGAATGGACAGCACAGGTGTTAGTGACAGAATACAAGTGCCTGAAGAAACGTATTTGATCCTGAAGGACCGGGGATTTGCCTTCGACTACCGGGGAGAGATTTATGTCAAAGGTATCAGTGAACAGGAAGGAAAAATCAAAACATATTTTCTTCTAGGAAGAGTTCAACCAAATCCTCTAATCTTACAACCAAGAAAACTGACTGGACAGTATTCATTAGCAGCTGTTGTATTAGGACTTGTACAGTCTCTTAACAGGCAAAAACAGAAACAAATTCTTAATGAGAACAATAACTCTGGAATCATAAAAGGACATTACAACCGGAGGACTTTGCTCACTCCCGGTGGATCTGAGGCAGCAGCCCAGGCAGAGGGGGCTGACAAAACTGAATTGCCATAATCAGCATTGTTTGTGGGGTTGTTTTTTGTATTTCTTTTATATATAAAAATAAATATACAAATAAAAAGGGTTTAATTTTTTTTAGAAGAAGTGTGATTTTTAAATTTTTTTTACTGGTGTGGTATTTCGATGAGAGTCAAATTCCTATACTTTAAGAAAGGGTGCCAGCATCTCACCCCAAGCAGCTGCGGCTAACTTCTGAGTGTCCAGACACTGTAGCTGTAGGCCATCACTCTGCTGTGTAGGATTGCCGTCTGTGGTATTTGGTGGGTTTGTTTTAGACAGTCAGGACGGAGATGAGAGATCTCTGAAGTTTGGTCTTAGAGCATGAGGTTTACAGTGAAAGGGCGTGGGTGTAGGGGACCTGCTGGGAGCTGCCAGACGTAGCTCAGAGCAGGTCAGAGAAGTAAGAGAGAGAGAGAGAGAGAGGAAAGAAGATCGAATACAGAGCACCGTGGTTGCCATTTACAATACAATAAATCATCTCCTGTGCTGAATATTCTAATTTTCACTAACCAATCTAGAACAAGCTACAAATCCTACAACATTTACATATAGCCTATGAGAATCATTGCATTACCATACGGTGTTATATTTTAAACTCTAAAAACTGCTTTTTGGACCCTCTGCCGAGTTGGTAGGGTCTGCTCTGACCCTTGGACCTGCCTGCAAGCAGAGGGTGTTGTTTAATCAAAAGGGGATTACCTTCAGTGGCCATACCATTGTTTTCCAGTTGTTCAGTAACTGGGGTTTGGTATCTCAAAACTTGTCTTCATTTCAATCTCGCTTATAGTTTCCATATTCTCAGCATCTTTTGCCAGGTAATCATATTTATAAGGCTTTCCTATTTCATCTTCCCCAACACTGCTGTGACATCTACCAGCAGAACTGGGCAGGAATAAAGCCCTGTCTGGGGGGATTTAGAACATGAATGTGTAGGGAGTTAATGATGGCAAAAAGAGGGAATACTGTTCAAATTTTTCAGATGAAAGCAAAGCAAAATGAGATTGAGTAAGTTTTTCTCACCTTTATTTACCTTCAAGTAGATTTTTACAATCTAAGGTAGTTGCCTGGTCTCTGTAAAAACATGGAAAATCTAGACAATACAACCAAAGGGTTTTAAGGTGTGAGGATCTGGAAGACAGAAGAGACAAATCTTTTCCTAAACTCACTGATTCCAGTAAGTCCACTCATAAAATAAACTAAGGTGTCCTCCTCACAGGTGGGTGACTGCGCTGTAGATAAATTGTGTGTTGGTGTCCGCCTGTCCTCATGCACCCAAGGCAGGAGGTCAAGGCTCTCCTGTGGGCTCTATGTCATGTCTGTAAGTCATTTGGAGAGCTCAAACACGGTGTAGCATCTTGACTGGCACAAGACACTTATGAACAGAGTTACACCTTGAATGACGTGGGACTACAGCAGAATCAGTTGTACAGTCAAGAAACTAATCAGATTGTCTGGAGCTGCTTTCCAGAGCTTAAAACTCAGCCCTGTCACCAGTCTGAGGTGTCACCAAAACAAGGATTTTCTGAGGCTGTAAAATGAGTGCATGTTGAAGTGCAGCAGGAGACAAAACTCACTGCTAAGCTCCCACTCAATTGCCCCAAGAGGAGGAGAAGCCAAGACTGAGAATACCCCAAATTATTTGTGTGCCAGCACAGACAGCCCTAGTGGGATGCTACAAGGACACACCTTAGTGATTCAAGCCCTGCATCTAAAGGAAGTTAACTTTTTGGGAATTGGCTAAACAACTTTGCCTTAGAAAGAGCAAATATACAATGAAGGTTCGAATATGCACTGCTGCCATGATTCATACTGGGCTATGAAATGCACAAATGAACCTCTCATCCAGTCTGTATGCTCCAAGGAGCTGCTTTTGTCTTGGTAAATATTATCTTTAAAGTAAATCACAGACAGAAGAGCAGAACCTGTAATCACACAGCAATCCCCAGATGAAACAGACTCAAACAATACAGTGCAACATACAGATTCTTTGTAAATACAAAGACTCACTTTTCTCAGGCTGTTGTTACCTGGCCCTTAATGAAAACTGGGGCTTCTTGGGAGCACTGCCACAGGACTAGCCTAATTTTTAGAAAATGGCCAGTTTGGCTAGGACATCCTAACTAATACATTTTAGAAGACATGAATGTTTACTAACAAAAGAGGTACCAAAACATTAGAGTGCTTAATTATAATGACATAAAAAATAATGCTTTTCATTGTAAAATGACCCTATAAATGGGTTTGTACGCAATGTTTTATCACTAAAATGCCATATTCTGAAACAGAAAATAATGAAGATAAACAAGCAAAATTCCACAGAAAGCTATAGCACTGAACAGTGGGTCTCAACACAGAAAGCAAAGAGCAGTCTGAAATGTCATACCCAGTGGTGTTTCTGCCAGTAACAGAGCTCTCATTCCAAATGTATTATTCCTTTTAGTCCCCACAAATATCACTTTTACACCACACATGGAAGGCAAAGCCCCTCAGCTCACCTAGGCAAGTGCTGCTAATATAGGAGATGAAGAGACATGGTGTCCTGGGGTGGCATAATGATATCTTGTATTCCCTATCGTTTTGTATGCTTGACCAGAAATATGGTCCTGTAGCTTTAACTGTGTCCCGCAGCTGGGAGCTCTGCCGCCAGCGCGGGATGGTTTGAAACTTTCCCCGGCTCTGCTACGGGGGAGTGAGAAGGAAGGGACACTGTTTTGGTTTTTTTTTTTGGCTCAGTCAGTTGCTGCTGCTGGTGGCTGGTGCTACTGATGTGGCTGCTGCTTGGGTTGGTTTTTTTTTCCCCTCCCTGGGATTGTTTTTCATCGTTCTGGACCCTTTTCTTCAACTTGCTTTCTCATCCGAGAACCTGAGGAGCCCCGGGGGACAGCGGACGAGAATCGTCCAGGGAGCCACCGGAGGAACTTCACCTAGCCCTTCGGGGCCCCCCGGAAAGGGGAAGCTACGCCTGAGGAAAAGGACACTAAGTTCATCAGCTGTTTGTTCAGGTTTTCTGACCCCTTTTCCCCTTTCCCTTTCCACTGTGTGGTCTGTTAATTAAACAGTTCTTTCCACTTTAGGCTGAGATATTCTGTGTTGTGGGGGGAGGGGTGCCAGAAACCTCTGCTGTGGGGGGAGGCACCTGCTCGGAGTGCTTTCCACCTAGCATATTTGTCTAATCCAAGACACATGGAAGTGATGATATCTGAAGCATTTTAATTAATTTCATGTTTACAGTGGTATTTCAGGCACTAAATAAGGAAGCTTTGGCTGGTTTAAACAGCTCATTAACAGCTGTCCTCTCCTTAACAGCTTATTTCTGCACTGGATGGGTCCACTTCTCCTGGTCCTCTAAATGTTTAATTCTTGCTAATAGCCCAGCAGAACTGATTTTCTAATTCTCACCACCTCTGTAATGACAATTAGCAGTGAGTAGAAGGTGTTAACTGGATAACAGGGTTGGAGACTGGAGCTATGGGGGCAACTTCACTGCTCCTCAGCACAGGCCTAAATCTCCTGCTTCTTATCACTGACACAGATGGCTTTCTCTGTTATCACTCTCAAAATCCCCGTTAGCACAACTGTGCTCCAAAGAAAAATTGCTGTCAAGTGAAGCCTGAGTCCACCTTGACCAGACAGAGTTTGCTAAACCAGCTCATTGCCATGAGCAGTTCTTCAGTGAGGAATTTCACCTGTTACTGCTGCAGGTGATTCCCTGCATGAGATTATTTTTCTACTCTTGCTGGCTATTTGTCACCCTAACAATTGCACTGTTTGTTCCTTTTCCAATGCGGTGACCTTATAGGTTCAGCAATGTTATTTCTCATTGCAGCATCTGTTTTCTGTGGAGCACAGCTATTATTTATGCTCTCAGGCTGCTAGTTGTTCTCCATGACTTTATGGTACCATTAAAGTATTCAGCTTTCCCTCACAACCACCTTCACAACCTCACAATCACCTTGGTTCAAAAAGGATAGAATTGCTCGTACAAGAAGGACTTATAAAGCCAAACACCTAGTAATGATCCCTTTAAACAGCCACGCCTGGGTTAATAAAAGCAAATTGCTTTGGTGTCATAACTCTTCAGTCAAACCAGCCAGCAAATATTGAGAGCTTTCATAGATTTTCCCCATTAGGAGAAGAAAGCCTTGGCAAAATTTGACTATACTCCTTGATGTCACCTTATTTCCTTCTACAAATGGTCTCTACAGAAACAAACAGCAGCCAGCTGCTTCCTCAGAAATTTGTACCTCAGTTCTTCCAACAAGCTCCATGTCATAAACTCTTAAATGATTTCTAAATAAACAGGCTGAAACCCACAGCTTTCTTCTCTGAAAAGCAGCATACAATCAACAGCATCAAGGGCAGCTTATGCTTTGAAGTACTCAATCATTAAAACAGATGGGATATTGACAATCTGGACAAGAGTTCTGTGCCAAAATCATTACTCTGTTATGCTCCAAGTGCATTTTTGCAACCATCACCCCTATGTTCTAGGAAAATAATATACCTGTAGCAAGGGTGTTTGTTTTCAGGACAGTGAAGGGGTTGTCATGTTAATTTATGCCATTCACAAATTTTTTATAATACCTATTCAGAAATTCACAGTTAGATACTGATACCAGTCAAGGTATCTACTTTTGGCTCACGTTAAGACTCAAACCACTGAGTTTAACTCTACTGAAAACAATGTGATAGGTGTGATATCATTTAGAATGGTGTGCTAAGAAAAAAGGTAAATCAAAAAATAACTTTTAAACACAGGGAAATAAATCACTCACTGTCCCCAGCTTTAATCCATTCCTGATTATTTCACAGTTGTTTTCACATTTTGAAAAGCACAGCAATAAAAAAAATAAAAAAACAACCCAACTCATCTAATTCTTTCCTCATTAGTAGAACTTCAGTTGCCTTTCCTAAGTGCAATGGGAGTCAAGGAGTTTATACAAACACCCAGCACAGCAAAGTGCCTGATAGCCAAGAGTCCTGGGCAGTCCCCACAACTGACTTGACAAACAATCAGCGAAATAATCAGAGGAGCAGGAAATAACCACATTAACCATCGTCAGTGGTACATGGTGAGTGTTATAATTGCATAGCCAACTTATTAACCTCCCCATCTATCTTCTACTGCACAGCGACACAATTCAGGGCTTGTGGTTTCCCCAGCTCTGTGTTTTGCTGGAGGAGGGAAAAAAAATGACAGCAGAGCAGTTGGCAGATGGGAGGGAAGGAGTAAAAACTCAATATGCATATCTCCAGGCACTTGAGGCTTACTGCAGTTTTTAAGGAATGCTCTCATTAGCTCCTCCAGAAGAATAAAAAAATTCCTTTGTTTACATAACTTCAGTAGATAAGGCCCAGGGGTTTTTTTAAAATTTTTCTTTTTTTCTGTCCATTTCCCCCTAAGCTGTTTTATATGTGATAGCTGTCAAAGTTACAGAGCAACCCAGAGACTGATTCATTCAGCTCTTTCATGTGAACACAACAGCTATATGCCGGGCTGGTTAAACACCATCTCCTGTAAAATGCTACCTCATGCTGCTTCTTTTGACCCAGATCTCCCTCAGCTCAAGGTGGTTTTTCTTTCTGGCTGTGAAATATTTCCGAATCACAGAATCATAAGATATTATGTTAATATTAATATACTGAACATCTCTCTGTCTCACAGTCCATGTACCTTTTGAGGGTCCTGAAATCAGTGTCTTCTTTAGCTTTGCAATATTCCTTTAAAAAAATTCAAAAAACACCACTGTTTCCACAGGGAGACAAAGAAGAAGCAGTCTCAGCTGGTTTGCTGAAAACCTAAGGTTTTAAAGCAAATTATATGTGTAAAATGACTTTTGATTGCAAAATATGCTTCCAGCAGCAGTGACATGGGGTACACCAAGAAATATTATTACAGCTGCAGGATATTAATTAAAATTTTAATTAATTCAGCAGTTACGTAAAATAACAAAAAAAACAAAACGGCCTCTTCCTATTTATCATTCCTCACAGAGACTATCTTGACAGGCTCTCAGATTTTTAAGTTTTTACAAATCGCCAAGTAATTTTGGTTCAGATGAGTGATTACCTCTTTTTATATGTCCAGGTCAATGATATAAACCTCCACTCAGGAGTCAGGAGTTACAGTCCTGTCTTGGGGTCAGCACATTTTTTATGGATAAGACAAAGTCTTGCAGTGGCACCAACTCATTCCCTGTGTCCCTGTTCCCGAGAAAGGCAAGACCAGAAGCTTGAACCAGCTGGGAGCTGTTCTTTAGCACTTTTCCCATCAGAACGATGGTAGGAAGAAGATCCTAGCAGGATCTACCCTGCCAGGTGAATCAACGCTCTGCCTTTGGGGCTCATTCTTCATTAACAGCCTAATAACCTGCAAATTGTTACCCTTGGCAGCTTGGCTGTCCCAGAGCTGCTCACAGAGTGATGAGGGCACAGGGAATATGTCCCACATGCCACAGCTGACACAGTGATGCACCTGCTGCCCCATGGAGCTCCCTTTTTCTTTGCAACTAACTCTGCAGGACCCATTACCTCTCAGAAACCATCCTGTGGATTTTGGCAGGCAGGTTTTCATGCAATCTCCAATAACATTCTTTTCTTTTACTGGTTTTGTTTGTCTACTGTTTTGTTGTTTTGGTTTTTTTTTTAATTTCTTTCTGCAGAACAAACAGAAATCCAAGTTCTCATAGTTACCATTTTATTTATCCACTCAGAATTTATTCAAAAACAAAAAACACACCTGCGTCCAGTATTTAAAAATTGACTTAAGCAGTAACATATCCTCCTCTTACTTTCTCAGACAAGGTAGGTCATGTTCCATGGGAGGTTAAAAATAGATATTGGGAAAAAAAATTTTCACCTAAGGCATTGTCAAGCATTGGAACAAGCTGTCAGGGAAGTGGTGGAATCACCATCCCTGGGGATATTTAAAAGGTGTGTAGCCATGGAACTTCGGATATGGCTTAATGGTGGAGTTGGCAGTAGTGAGTTAATGGCTGTATTTGTTGATCTTAAAGGTCTTTTCCTATCTAAATGTTTCTATGACCTTGTGACCCCTAAGATTGTCAAAAATATTTTCATAAAAATTCTGTTGTTGGTCAGTGCCAGAACTGAGTAAAGCAGTGTAGCTTATGGAAATGAAAGTTTCACTGGAGTTGATTTAATTCCAATGTATGAATACTTTCATGGGCCAAAAATAATAGTTTCTTGAGACCTCTTTAATCTACTGAAGAAAAGCAGAACAAAAATTATGATGGGAAGCTAAACAAGATCAAATTGGAAATAAAGAACATACATCTGACAGTGAACATGCCTAACCACTGGAACAGGACAAAATGAAAAACAGTGGATCTGTTATCTCCTGAAGAGTTCAAATGAAGATTATGGAGACCTTTGTGGAAATTCTGCTTTATTCAAATAAAAGTGCCTTAGTCCACTGATGGGGAACAATGTGCTTTCTACAACCTGTGAAATCCCAACAAAAAGGCTGGACATTTCAAGCTTTCTTTTTTCTATATCCATGAATTTGGCATTATCTCTTCACCACTGAGATAAACAACCAAAACAGAAAAAGGCAAAATCTTCAGTCCTGAGAATGTTTCACTAGCTCTTGCTAGTATTGAAGATGAAGTACTGACTGAAGATGAGGAAGGCAAAGCTTTTCAATTTCATGCATTGATTCAGAGCCTGGAAAAAAACCATAATTTGTTATATGTCTCCCTTTGTGAATGCACTGGAGGTGTTGCAAGCCAGTGGCTCAGCTCACTGGCAGAAACTCCACCAAATTATTTAGCTTCCCAATCATTTATATAACTGTTTCATTGATTTTACCCAAAAACTCTGTAGTCAAGCATCAAGAAAGAAGCTGAATTACTCCCACAATTGCATTGCACCATTCCCACCCCACCACCTCTCACTGCTGTTTTTCCTTCCTTATCCCAGTGCTCAGAGCAATCACTCCCCATTGGAGTTGTTCTAAGGTTGTAGGATCCACTGGGGAAGAGTATTTGTTTCTAACATGAGTTTCTTCACACAGGATTTTAGAGAAATGTCAGGAAGCATTTATGGCAGCTGAATTGCATGACCTTGTCTAAATGAGGGTGTTCATACTTTCCCTTATAACTAGAAACATGGCCTTGTCTTAAATAATTGAAGTGTTTTCTACAAAAGTAGTTTTTATAATGATGTGTCCCTGTCATTTGTGTATAAACACGTGATATTGCACATGTAAGATACACAGCCTGACAAGGCTTCTGGAGGCTTTTATTCCACATCCAGAAAAGCTTCTTGTGAATAGAAGATACAGAATGCAGTAAAAGAAGAATGAAAGGAAGAGCTTCCTCTGAACTTGTGTGGAGGGAAGAAAAAGAGGAACATTAAATGCTCAGAAAATACCTTTCAAATAACCCAATTACCTATTTCCAACCTGCAATTCATTATGCATTTCTCAAACTTCTCACAAAGGCTGACAAAAATTTTTCCCATTCCCTCCCCAAAACACACAGTTACCTAATTCTGACATCAAAATGAGAATAACTCCTAATATTTCGCTTGGATTTGCAGTTCCCACCAAGTGGCAGAGGTGAGACATTTGTACTGGAAAGTCACAAAGGCAAGGCAGAATAAAAGTCCCTGCTGCTGTGAATTATAAATAGTGCCTCACCTCAGGGCACAGCCCAGTCACACTGTGCTCCTGGAGGAAGCACAACTTCCAGTGTACTTCAAGCCTTTTGACACTACTTTGAGCCTGCACAGCTATTTCACACCAGGGACAGTGTCAGGGCAGGGCAGACTTCCTAAAGACACATCATCCTGCTCAGGGACACGAAATGAGGATTTGACAAGGGCTATTTTGGGATGATATTTTCAATTGCATCTAAGTGGAGGGAGAACAGTTTAGCACCCTCAAGCCCCTTAGATGCTGTTAAAAAATAGTGATTTTCTTTAATTATAAAGGCAAACAACTGCATCTGAAATGTCATGCACAATGGTTCCTTTTTACTGGTTGTCTTTATGCAGTTTATCCCACAGGTTCAGATATTCAGTCTTTTCCTAATGCATCTTATACCATCCTGATTGGTGTTTTTGTGGCAGAGAAGCAGCTTCTTCAAGACAACAGGAAAGTACTTTGCTGGATGCCTGTCATATGTGTCCTGGAATCATTATGACTCATGGGAAGCACCAGCAAGCACCACTCAGGGGTTTGTCAGTCATGTTTTTGCTGTGTTCAAATAAATGTTCTCAAATATAATGACCTTACTTTCTAAAAAGCTTGAAGTTTAAGCTGCAGCACACCAGAGTACGTTGTCTCCATTGTGCCCTTCTATGGTTGCTCTTGAACTATGTAAAAAATTCTTTCTTCGGAAACATCTTTATTTACAAACTTTCCTACCTCCTCTGTCTTTGATAGGTGAAAAGATTCAAGGTATGATGGCTTGTAGAGGAATCATTAATTTTTTTTTAGATTTATTTATGTAGAAAATGTAAGATCATATTTCTGCAGCAGAAGCTCACTTTTTTTTTTCCTTTGCAGAAGCACTTAAAACCTGAAACAAATATAAATGACACAGCAATTCCTTTTTGCACCTGCAGGCAGGATGAAATTATTGGCCAGAGGGAAGGAAAAGATGAAGCACACACAGCTGACCAAGTTACTAATTTTGACTCCCATAACAGTGAGGAGCCTGGCTCAGAATAAATCCGGCCAAAAGCTGCTTTTGTAGGTACCCTCTTCACAATGCCACCACAAGGGTGGCAGGGGTCATGTATTCAGGGCTGTGGGCACAATCCTTCTGCACATTATGTCCCTGTTTTTCTTGTCTTATACTGAAAACATCTAGGGCTGGATAATCTAAATAAATTAGTTTTATGATCCAACCAAAAATTAGCATTTATTTCTGACTTCACTTGATTTTCATCTATGACCTGGACCCTGTCAGTCTACCAAGTCCTGCAATTTCTCTCCCATCCTGGGGACAGCTAATATTTTCCACAGGGGTACATATATTGCATTTTTTCAAGCATTCATGGAAACCTAACTCCTTCCAGCTGTGTCTGGAGATTCCCTAATCACTTCAGGTCTCCACTCTGCTGACGCAAATCTCACCCACAGACACCTGGATTGGGGGAATGAATGAGCCCAAGGTTTTACCTGAACACCCACCAGCTCAACCGTTCTTCCCAAGACAAACAGCACAAAGTGGCTAATGGCATCTCAGACGCTCCTGTGAATTCTTCTCCTAATCTGAACTTTGCTGTTGACTTCCCCTCATGTTCATCACCCTGCCAGCATTGACAGGCCACTCCAGGGACTAATCTTGGCGTTCTTCATGCTGAATCTTGTAGTCTTGCTGGACTCGAGCCCTCGAGCGTGGTGATATTCATTACTGTGGTTGCCAAAGCACATCAGGGACTGTGAGCTCTGTTTCCAGAGCAGTCAGATCATAACAGACTCCGTTCCTGACCTACAGCACTTGGCTGTATGATATCCAGTTTGGTGCTGAAACACTAATATGCACACTTTTATATTATTTTAGAAGATGACTCTTCCCACACTTGGCATTATCTGAACCCTTGTCAGAGCTCAGTGCAAATTCTTCCATTGCTTTTGGTGAGACAGGCAGTACCATGAGGAGCAGCTGAGGGCATTTGATCTGTTCAGCATGGAGGAGTCTGAGGGGTCTCATTGTGGCCTTCAACATCCTCACAAGGCCAAGAGGAGGGGTAGGCACCCTCTTCTCTCTGGTGACAGTGACAGGACCTGAGAGAACAGCCTGAAGTTGTGTCTGGGGAGGTTTAGGTTAGATATTAGGAAAAGGCTCTTCCCCCAGGGGGTGTTTGGGCACTGGAACAGCTCCCCAGGGAAGCGGTCACAGCACCAAGCCTGACAGAGCTCAAGAAGGGTTTGGACAATGTTCTCAGGTGCATGGCGTGATTCTTGGGGTGTCCTGTGAAGGGCCAGGAATTGGACTTGATGATCCTGATGGGTCCCTTCCAACTCAGCTTATTCTATAATTCTACGATGAAAATGATGGAAGTTATAAAGAGTCGCAGGTAAAGAAACAGAAAGGATGCAAAACTGCCTGCAGAACATACGACGAGCAAACACAGGCTCAGACCTGCTGATCTGAAACAAGCTGCCATGAAACCAAGGTGCTTCTGTGTCCCACTTCATTTATAAATCATAAATGTTCATCTATAAATACCAAAATCTGTAACATACTGAGGGTGGTGAGGAGAGAAAAGAAACAATATAAGCTACTTTTGGAGGTAGGGTGCTTGAAAAAATCAGAGGAATTCAGTACGGTTGCCTTAAAAATTGGTTCTGGAAAACAATCACATCTGCTGACTGTTGCAGTCTAATTCATCTGCAAATCTGTCATGCTGCACGTAGAGGAAAACCACAAGCATTAGAAATCATTGCAGTATTTTCTGAGGGATCCATTTACTGTGTAATCATTGTTTAGGTAGCTATGAACAACTTTCCCTCTTTCTTGCTTTCCTGTGACACCCTTAAATAGTACTCAGTCTTTTACCAGCACAGAATGCTAATGTGCAGAAAGATCTGCTGTTTTCATTTCTCTACGGTACATCATTTTTAAAAGGAGCTCTCAACTCATATGGGCCTCTAATAAACAACTACCAGACACTCTTCTCATGCTCAATACCCTCCGCCCTGAACAAGGAACACAGATATGTCCAAAAATATAATGCTACTGTATTTATAGCCGAGCCAAAAATTTAGAATGCAAATTAAAGTGCATGGAAATCA
Organism: Origma solitaria; assembly: GCA_013397895.1. Taxonomy (NCBI): domain Eukaryota; kingdom Metazoa; phylum Chordata; class Aves; order Passeriformes; family Acanthizidae; genus Origma; species Origma solitaria. The sequence continues at coordinate 580,680 of VZRL01006890.1, read as the reverse complement.
TCTGACTTTACTCAAAGATTACATTTGTTTCCCAGAAGGACACATAACATCTGAGATTTTCAGGTCAGCTGTAAGACCCAAACTAACCTTGAGGTTTGGCAGTGAGGTTGGATGAGATGATCTTTAAAGGTCCCTTCCTACCCAAACCAATCTACGACTCAATGCTTTGAATGAGATAGAAATTGAAATAAGGAGGATGGCAGAAATCCGACAAACTTTTCTAGCCTGACCTGATTTCTTCTGGCAAGCCCCAGTATTTCCTGTGCATCCCTTTAGCCCAGGACAAAGATTTTTTTAGTATCTTTGTCCTATACAGCAGCCAGACGTGCTAGAAATACCAAAATGGAAGAAATGGTAAGCATGACACCCAGGATATCTCCCTGATGGATCTCAGTAAGCCCTGGAATTTACAGCACCACAGCTCTCCAGTGTGTATATCCCTCTCAATGTCACACAAGATGCTTCAGTAGTCAACACCACCATGTTCCCGCTGCACGGACAAATCATTGCTCCCCACAATGCCTAAAACAACCTTCATGATATACTGCAGCCCAGTGAACCCCAGTCGTTCTGGGACCTCTGCTGTCTCTGATGACAACATAGCCTGAGACCCAGCCAAGAAAATCCTGAAAACTCTACCCTGTGCCTTATATTCTCCAAAACATTCTCTTACATGAGCAAAATACAAGGAAATGGCTCATTCATGCCAGGCTTACTTTCATATTACACCAGAAGCTTCTTGATTTGCAATACTTTCTAGCCAAAACTGGAACCCCATCCCACAGTGGGTAAAAGGAGTTAGTTATCTCTTCAGTGCCCTTGCAAATGTTTCAGATGCAGGTCCGGGTGCAGTTACACTGTGGATGAGGGGAGGAATTCAGCAGTGCTTTTGCACTACTACAGACTCATGTGGGGTACAGGCACCTCAGAAGGCATCACTGGAGAAAGGGAAGCCTCCTTGGCTCTCCTCAGCTCCATCACCACGCAGAGATCTGCCATGGTGGGACCACACAGGACCCCCTGAGTGGTCTCAGGTTGCATTAATCACTTACCAGCTACTTCTGTAAGTGTGTTTGTAATGCCAGCCTTGAGGAGTTTGCTACCAAAGAAACAAATGGGCTGAATTCCAAAGCAAGTGAAGAGCTCTAAGCACCAAAGAGATTTGTCTGATGCTTCTTGGCTTGCTTGTATCAGTCAAAATTGCTTTTCAGGTTGTTGATCCTAACACAGATCTAAAGGACAAGGTTTTTTCTTTTCAGACAACACATAAGGTTTTTATGGCTGCTGTATTGAACTGACCATACACATTTATCAAACTTTTCTTTCTCACCATAAACAAACCCTTATGGAAGAGTTCCTGCCTGAGGAGTTTAATCCTCTTAGAGCCTCAAAAGAGACTCATGGATTTTTGTCTGTTTTCTGTCACTGTTAGAGGATTTGATTGATTCTTTCATTATTCTTCCAACTCAGAATAATGGAGAGTGGCATTTTACTTGGAGAGATGCACGTTGGCTTGAAAAAACACTCCCAGTTCATCCATCTGCCAGAGTTCTGTAGAGCTGGGTAGTACTTACTATTTCAGATGTTCAGTCTAACACAAAAAGATTTCATTTTCCCTTGCTTTAAAGTGTTACACTGTCTTCATAGTTGTATCCCATGTGTGTTTTATTTTTGGTCTTGACCAGGGCTGGGCCAGAGCCTTCCCTGTCCTGGAATAGATCTAGGGTTGATTTTTGCAGCCCTGAAGGGATGGAGCCATGCCCCCCACCCTTAACAGCCATGGCAGAAGCATGACCCAAAGACCACAAAGAGACAGGGTGCCCTGTTTTTAGGCAGATGTGCTCAAGAAGCTTGCACAGCTGCACACAGATCTCAGACAAAACCCAGCCTGCTGTTCACAGGGATGCACAAACTGGGATGCTCTGCACAGGGTGGGATGCTCTGAGTGAATACTGGACTGTGTCAGTCTGTGAGCAGCAGCAGACAGGGCACAGAGGTCAGTTATCACTTTTAGTTTGAGCGCTTAATTATCACTTTTAGTTTGAATCTAAAGATGGTAGCTTCACTAGGAAAAAAGAACTAGGTCAGTTTGCAGCAAAAAAATAAAAGGGGGGGGACAGAAGAACACAGAGGTAATAACCATTTTTAGAGCAGCCTTCCAGGCAGCCAAGGTTGTCTCAGTTAAGACATCAGCTCTGTAGGGCCACATCCCCCTCAGATGGCAGTGGCGACAGTTCACTTTTCCCTCTCAGCTGCAGATTGGAGCAGGTTGGTGTTTTTTTGGGGCAGATGCTCAGGGTTTGTTTTCTGGCAATCAGGCACATGGTGAAGGGATGACCAGGTCTTGCACCCAGACCCAGTAGCCCTTGGACATCCTTTTAAAAGGGCTGGTTTCTCTGCAGCATCAGCCTCAGCTGAACTGTAATGGGTTTGGCTACACTTGTGGCTTGCTGCAACTCACCTCTCCTCCTGCTGGATTCACTGGAAGACACCAGCATGGAGTGAGATCCTGCTTGGAATGAACAAACTTGTTCCTGTATCCCTGTCCCTCTCGCTTGTGTTCTGGTGTCACCCAGAGCACGCTTTCTGTCAGATACAATATGGCAGCAGTGGTAGCAGAAAACACCACAACCTCGAGGCTAAAAAGCAAATGAGATTTGGGTCCACATCCAAGCTCTAACACAGCCCTTGGAAAGACACCTTCACTTTCCTACATTAATTTTTTGTTGCTGGTTTTTTGTTTGTTTTTATTTTTCCCCTCTACTTTCTGTTTGTCATTTATTTAGAGGCTGAAACATTTAAAATGGGGGAAAATCTGCCGTATATTTTGAAGGTAATTAACATGCTGGTGCCCTGGCTGCCTGCAAGGACTGCAGAGCACATGAATGAAAATGCAGCTTGCTGCACAGAGCCACTTTGATTAAAGCTCTATTTGCATTCAGCACAGCCACCGTGGCTCACAGACACTCCTCCAGCAAATCAAACCAGCTCTGACACCCTGGCTCCTGCTTGAAAAGCTCTGGGTAAAGCTGCCAAACAGCACGCCCCAAACCCCCACACACCCAATCAGAATTCATTCATTACTTAGCTGGGATTTGGGGATAAAATATCCCAGAGTGAGACAGTTTTGTTGTCATCAGGTTGTTCTTCAAGTGTAGCCCTTTCCATTTGTGTCAGAGCTTCCACAGGTGAAGAGTGATATAGGAAGGAGGGATTTGAGGTAAAGCACTTAAATTCTGAGATAATAGAGCAATTAACACTAGAGATGAGGATTCTGAAGCCCAGGAGACCTTGCTCAGCTGCTCTGCTGTTATCACATGATCGGGGAGCATATTTGAAGGTAATAGCAAATAATTCATTAAGTTGTCAATAGATTGGGAAGCTTGGCGAGCTTTTGAAAGAAAAAAATAAAAATCTCTTTCCCTCACCAGGTGGCTTTCTACAAGCCTGCCTAATTCCCACACGATGGTATTTTCAGAATCGTATTAAACACAGTAGGAAACTTAAATACTTAAACGTCCTTGAATGTTTTTGTCTCGGGTTTTGGCAACCATTTTCCTTTGCTGCCCTCTTGTGGGAGAAGAACAAAAACACGCCCATTCAGAATAAAAATAAAAGGCTTCATTCACCAAAATATATTCTGACCTAAATTCACCTAGACTGGAGACAGATCTCTGTGAAAGAAGCCTGTTTTATTTCATGCAGTTTCTTCAGGGGAGGAGGTTTTCTGTGAGCGCCAGTCTCTGTATGGTAAAACAGATCAATGTCAAATATCTGTGTGGTAAAACAGCATCATCCAGGACATTTGAAACCAGCATGAAACACTTTTTCCTTTAATGAACTGGGGCAGATATACATATATGCATGCATACAATATATATCTATAGTATAGTATTCACAGCAATTATATAAATATACATTTAAGCACAAGTACAGGATGGACGGAGAATGGATCAAGATTAGCACTGGGGAGAAGCTCATTTTGTGGACAAAAAGCATATTATGACTCGGCAATGTGCAGTCACAGCCCAGAAAGCCAAATGTGTCCTGGGCTGCATCAAAATAAACATGGGCAGCAGGTTGTGCGAGGGGATTCTTCCCCTCCATGGTGCTCTGGTGGGACACAATCTGCAGTGCTGCTTCAGGTCTGGGGACCCACACAGCAAAGACATGGACCTTGGGAGCAGGGCCAGAGGAGACCCATGAAGTTGATCAGAGGGCTGGAGCACCTCTCCTGTGAGAGGAGTTGTTCAGCCTGGAGAAGAGAATTGTCCAGGGAAAACCTCTAGCTGCTTCCAGTACCTAGAAAGGTTTATAAGAGAGCTGGACTTTCACCTCAGTTCTGAGGTTCTCAGTGGCATTTGGACACTGCATTCATCTCACATTACAGATGACTTTCACCTTTGCAAGTACATTGTTATCCAAGGTTTTCCAATAAGAGGTCTATTCCTCCGGGTAATGCAGATTTAGCTCTAAAATGAAGCTGAAGAAAGGTCATTTTGAAGTTTATATGTTTATGGAACTGCTTAAGCTGAACCTCTTGTTTATTATCAGGTAAATACTTTTTTTATTTGCACAGATATGATTATGGCAACATAAAGTACACTTCTCCATGCTGACATTCTTTTTATACAAAATAGGTAAGAACAGAAAATACTCAAAAAAATCCCACAATCATACATTAGATGTGGTAAGAATTGCTCAAGCCCATGGGAATGACAAAACTCACAGGCAATTTAAGGATGTCTTGTCCCTGTGGCATCATGAACACAGAGTGTAACTTTATGGTGGTAAGTCATAACAATTTACCTGAGTATTTTATAGCTGTAGTAGGTTCCCCTTCACAGAACCAGTTTATTAACATCTTTAATTTCTGACTAATGGCGCCACGTGACGTTTATTTACGAGTAGCCAAATGTTATTATCCAATACAGTGTGGCCCAGAGCAGATAATGCAATCATCTCTAGATGAGCTGAGGCAAAGCTGCCTCCAGCTTGCTCCACTGTCAAAGAAAATATCCACAGACTGTGTGATATAAACCTGAGAGGCCTGAAGTTCTTTCTGCCATCCCAGAGAAACTGTGCTGTAAAAGCCGTGGACTGCAGGGCTCTGTAGGCACTGCACTGTAATTAAACGTGGCCTCTCACTAAGGCACTGAAAACAGCATCAGCTCAGACACTTTGAATATGTTACCTTGAGATTATTTCTGCCTCTCGTTCCCTCTGCAGTTAAAAATTATCTCTTTCATTGATGTTGGATTCCATAAACAACAGGCAGATATTCACATCCTTAAGAAGAGATTGACATTTCCAAACTGGCAGTTTATACCACCAGAAGCTCTTCCCATGAGTTCCCAAGAAGATGCACCAAGTCTTTCTTTCCCTGGGTCTGTCAACAGCCTGGCAACAAAACCAAGTCAAAGCTTTAGTCATCACTAACTGAAGTAGAGGAAGGAGGGCTCTCCTGTAAATCCACCACAAATCCCCTTCGGATGTCACTTTGGGTGATGTTGGCATGTACAAATCAGCCAAGTGTCAAGTTAGTTGTTTGAGGGAGCTTTGGAAACTAAATGTCAGCCCTAAAAGAGATGGATTTGTGAGATTATGCCATCTCCCCCTCCCCCAAGTTGATTTATTCATGAAACGAGTGCATTCTTTGGGATACTTTACAACCACTTTGGAAGTAAAACCAAACACGAGAATTTTATATAAAATCCTGCTATTCTGAAACATAGTGAGCTCACCTGAGGGGATATTTTCAAAGATCCCCATCAGCACCCTCCTATTTTCAGAGAAGACTATTACTACAGTTCTTCTTCTTAGGCTGTACTGAATCTCAGTTTTTAATATACGTGACTTCCCAAATCCGGAGCAACTACAAATGTTGTGTGTTAATGGTTCTGTGATCATTTGGAGAAACAAAGAACATTCTTTGCATAAATTCGGTGAATTACTTTAAAAGAAAATGCGTAAAGGGGGAGACCACAGATCCTAGAAGAGGATATGTGGTAGATGGAGTGGGAAAGTTAGTCAGTGAGCAATTCATTCATTATGCTGGAACAATGTAGAACAGCTACTTCCCGATTAATTTTTCAGGAAGCAATAGAAAATAGCTTGTCAAAAGTGGTAAGTGTTGTGAGCCAGAGCCTCAGTTCAAGAGGGTGAATCACTGTAATGGAAGGGATTCATCTACTAAAATTTAAAGTGCTCTCACTAAGTTCTGCTAGAGATAATGAAGTAGGCATCACTGGATTTTTTTTTCCTAGCAAATTATCCAAAAATACTTTTCAGTGGAGATCAGCAACACAGCCACTATTCTACAGATGAGATAACTAAGGCACCAAGAGGCAAATCAATTTATTCAAGGTCACACAGGAGACAAACAAATTCCGTTCTTTGAATTGGAGACCCATGCTCTGCCCACTTGACCAAACTGCATAATGTTTGCATTCTCTCAGGCCAGAAATGCTCTATTCGTTCATGTAATGCCTGACATAACTAACTGTGAGTGCCTCTCTAAGGCTGATGAATGCTACCCAGTGTGCAAAATAGTCTGGCAATTCACTGGTGCTCTCCACCCATGTGAACTGCAAGATCTCTTTATCTCCTCTGACCACACAACAACAGCAAGAGAGCACTGCCTTATGATGGAACCAGGCCAGAGTTATCATCAGTAATTTGCTGCAGTAACTACTGTTTTGTTTAAATCCATGACACTTATAAACTCACTCACTGCCTGTCACGTATCTCATTAGCAAACAGTCCAAACATGAAGAGCAAAAATACTTATTGCTTTGACATGTGGGGAAGGTGTGCAAAGGAAATCAGGATGCTGTTCCAAGCCAATGCAAATTTCTGTGAATCGCTGATTGTGCAAATGGGTATAGCTCTGTTGGATTGACTGATGCTACACTAATTAACACCTGCAGAAATTCTAGCCCATAAGGTATCATTTTCCTTGTGTTTAATTTATGCAACAGCTTAGCCAAACTTGTGCTCAGTGCATTAAAAAAAAACTAACACCTTCAGGTCCTAATTTCCTGCAATTATTTTTCTTATGTCCTTATACAGAATGTGGTAAAACGGGGAAACACAATGTCAAATCACAGTTTTCCACTCACTGGCCCCACTATAATATTTAACACCCTCAACACACAACATAAATCATGAGAGAAGGAAGTGATGCCAATTAGTATCTTACCTGTTGATTTTCAGTAATGAGCAACACATTCAGTTCTGCAGCAATTTCTGATTGCCAAACTGTACTGACAGCTGTATTTATTCATATTTTGTGAACATACTACATTATTTTTTCTGAGAGACTGACCCCCACCTGGCTACAACCTCCTTTCAGGGAGCTGTAGAGAGTGATAACATTTCCCCTGAGCCTCCTTTTCTCCAGGCTGAACACCCCCAGCTCCCTCAGCTGTTCCTCAAAGGACTTGTGCTCCAGACCCTTCCCCAGCTCCACTGCCCTGCTCTGGACACAATACAGATTGTCAATATCTTTCTTTGCATGAGGCACCTAAAACCAGACACAGGATTTAAGCTGTGACCTCCCCACAGTGCTGAGCACAGTCCTGCTGTCCCTCTGTTACTGAGAGCAGCCAGGATGGCGTTGGCCTTCTTGGCATCAGCTGCTGCTCAGGAAAGGTGCAGGGCCCCCTCCCACCCTCTCTGCTGCTCACCTTCTTTGGGAGACCTGAAAACAGTGAACTGTGCTGTCTGAAATGCCAGAGCTGAGCCACTGTCCCTCTGCTCTGGAACTCCACCCAGCCCTGCTTACAATAGTGTGTGCTTACAACACCTTATTTAGCTATGGCAATATAGCATCTAATATTTTCCTCTTTTATACGTAAATATTATTCCTCCACTTTCTCAAATGTCTCCGTTTTCTTTCTTTGAATTTTCACTGTCTTGGCTGCGTGGTCCTGTGTGCAATGATGCTCAGGATACACAGAGACTGACACTGCTCAGCTAAATTCTTTTGCCCTGTTTGATTATGCTGAAAAAAAGGTTTCAGTAGTAGCTTGTTAAAAAGTTGCAGAGTCCTAGAAAGTAGGATAGAAAGGAAAAAAGCATCTGGGCCATCTTCCTGATCCAAACCCTTCTACCATAACATTGCCACAGAAATATCTGTTTCTACATTTTAGCCAGCACCATTAATTTTTAATATTCCTCTACCTACTGCCTAAACAGAAAAATCATTTTCACTGGACTATTTTGTTGATTTTCCACCAAACCAAAATTTTTATTTGCTAACAGCTTTTGTCCTTTTATTGTTGTTGCTGGTGTGCACATTTCCTTTCAATTTAATGGTCTAAGGACCTCATTAACAATCAGCATTCTCAGCCTTCTTTGACAATTAACATGGGTGTTAAACAAGATTGACTCCAACTGTGACCCATCAGCCATGTCTTCAAAAATGCTGCAGTTTCAGTGGTTTTTTGCCAACTTGCCTGCAAAGACATTTTGAATTCATGCTTTGGGTAGGAATCCATTCACACACCATTCACAATATCTCCTTTAAATCTAAAATCATTTTGGCTTTAAGGAGAGCTGCAGAGGACAAGCCTTTGCAGTGTAATTCTGTCAAAAATCAAGTTTTCAAAACATGTCCCATGCTTTTCTGCACACAGTATTTTCTTCATTTAAGAACAGCCCTGTCACTGTATTTGCAGTTTAAGGGACAGCAATTGCCAGGGTCATTTTCCTTTCATCTTCTGAGCACTATTCTTTGTATTTTTAGAGCTATCACAGTTACAAGATGCTTTTCAAGTTATGGTGTTATTCACCTGAATGAATGTATTTTTTTGTCATTTAGACATGTCTCAGCTCAAGGGAGGTGAGAAGGGAAAATAGCCTCTTTCACAATACCTGATGGCGCAGCTGGACCCTGCACCTGGACATTTGAGCACATGGGAGCTGAAGGCAGCCACGGGTCTGAGAGACATCATTATCAAAATAACACACTGGCTCCTTTTCTGCTGCTGAGAAGCTCTAGAAGACTCCTTAACCTTTAGGTGGATGAAAAGTGCCCCACAGCTCTCAGAAGTGTGGCACACCTGAGGACCTGACGCTCACATCCCCACACTTGAGCTGCTTGCTGATTTCAGGTGCTTCTGGGGTTTGGTTCTCCCCAGACCTTCCTCACTGTTCCACCATGCCAGCACACCTCAGTGTCAGCCCATCATGGAAAAGTGAGTAGAGATTCCATTGCTGCTTTCTAGCTGTGTGTGCACCACCTGGGCCACAAGGCTGCACATTGACAGCCACGGAACTGGCAGATGCCTCTGCCTCAACACCTCCTGTAAGCTCCGCACTGCAGGGTTTAAAAGCTTGGCTAAGAAGGCCTAATTAGTTTTCAGAGGTATTCTTCTATGCTTTAATTGGCTTTATGCTTAAGGAAATTTAGGCTATGAGAGATTTAGATATGGCTGTGAGAGATTTAGATTTTCAGATAGCAGAGAAGCTATTTATTCACAGGAATAGGAGGCTGCGCAAATCTTTGCCCAGTTCTGTGTGTGGGAAAAAATATCCCAAAGCTGTGGTTAGATGCTTGAAGAGCATCAGCACAATTATACATCTACTACTCTTAGAACAGGAAATTATCTGTGTAATAGACCCCTAATTCAGCCACCTGTTTTAATTAGGAGAAATGTAATTAATATTTAAATCACTGCCTTGAGATATAGGTTTAGTGGAAGAATGAACCACTGGTCAAATTAAAAATTTAAGGATATCTAAATGTCCATTTTACATCCAGGAGCTGCTTCCAAACTACTAAAGAGTAACTTCTCACACTCTTGGGCATTTTATACTTACGTTCTTGCATAAGAAACATAAGCAAAAATAGTGCTTTCCTAAAAGTGTATCAGTCATTCTCTTCTGCTCAGGACCAGCCCTCAGCACACATTCACAGGGAACTCATCCAGTCTTGCACAAAATCTATACATCTCCTCTTTCCAGAGCAAGGAGTTTCTGCATAAATTGGCATATATTTCTTTAGACATCTTTAGAACAGAGAAGTTTCCATTTGTGCACTTCAAGTTTAGGAAGACTTTCTAATGAGATCTGAGCTAGCCCACTAAGGATGTGTGTTTCACAGGACTGGCACAACAGACATTTTCTGGAGAGATACATCAGTGATTGACTATCACCAAAGATGACCCAATTTTATTTCAACAGAAGGCTTCCCATGGCAGAGATATAAACCATGATTCTCCTGTCATCACAAAGCAAAGAATCCCACATTTAATGCCTTCATTTAATGAGACTTCTCCTCTCTCATTAAAACCAGCTGAAGGCTTTCTGTATTTGTATCTTGAATAAGCCCAAATAAGCTACAAAACTATTGTGATTAATATTTAACTTTGGTAAATTCAATACAAATGGCAGCATTGGTAGTAATTGACTCAGAGTTTTTAATCCCACAAGTAACCAGCTGAAATTAATTCTACTTGAGGACTTGTTTATGTCAACCCTTGTCATTATGCCATGAAGCAGGTCTGCTCTATCAAAACACCAAAACTCCAGAACCACGGGGTAAATGGGTCCAAAAACCTAAGGGAGGGGAGAGCACAGTGAAATGCTGTCTTGACCAGCTGCTGAAATGCCCTTGTAGGCAATGGTGAGTCAGGGGAGCCTGGGCTGTGGCCCAGCTGGTCAAATGTGAGCATGTTGCAGTAAGACAATCCCATCCCACACTCCTTTAACTCTACTGAAAAGATCTCTGCTGATTACAAAGGGACCCCTGGTCCTATACAGGAGTCTATATTATAAACACCTAGATTTAAGTGAGATAAATCCCCCCATAGACACTATCATGGGTTTTGGGGGCACTAACTGCTATATAAAGTTGGTGGAACCGTAAATGTAAATCAGAACTAGGATCCTGCATGGGAGATCAGCTCTTCTGTGCAAGGATAATTGCAAGGTGGAAGGTCTGGCTCCATCCTTTGCAGAGAGCTGAGTTGGCTTCTCAGTGCTTAGTGTCCATAGACAAGATTTTCCAAATTCATTCTACTTTCTCTTATTCTTTAATGGCCTCTATAAAAGGTACTGGAAAATCCTACTATGCTTTTATTTTTCAAGATATAACCTTTCGTTATTTTCCTGTTTTTCTTTTCACTAAACAAATTGTTTGTTTAATTCTCTGGCTAATACTGAAGCTGTTGTTAATGTACTTCTCTTCAGAAACTCCCTTTTTATAATTGTTACTAATATCATGTCTGCCATTTAAGGAAAATGCAAATTTTTTATAAGGGTTCTATATAGAAAATTAAAGACAGTCTCTCACAGCTGATGGAAAAAAGTTCCTCTCTATTAACCTTCATTATCATAATGAATTGTCACCACTGACAAGAAGCGGTGTAAAATGAGGTTTAAAAATAACCTCAAAGTAAAGTTAATCAGGTCATGCTCAGGGATGGGAGGACTTTTAGTTTGTGGCATCTGTCAAACCCTCAACAAAGGGAAATAATTTGTACAGGTATGTTAAAGGGAGACTTGAAACTTCAGCCTGCAAAATTGAGGAGGGCAGTTCCTCATTAACAGCAGGATATGAATCTCCAAATGAAATTTAATCACCTTTAACTTTTGTCCTTCTGAAGCCATCCATCAGTTTTACTGTAAACAGAAGGCTACTGGTGTATCTGTATTACTTTAAGAGTGTTAAAGTATGAAAAGCCTCATTTGAGAAAAATCATGGAGGATTTGTAAAAGTCACGAGAGACCTGATGCCTGAAGTGTTTGTTGCCTTTCTCAGCCTCTAATATACATTCTACAGTTCTTGGACAGCTCCCTGAGACCTTTTACAATGTAATTTTTGACCTCTGCAAAGAAGAAAGATCCAGGGTCTGATCCTTACGAATCAATGGGTGCAGAATGCTCCCTCAGCCCACACAGAGTGGGATTTACAAATCTGTCTTTTAATGATGTTTTGGTTACCTTGTATAAGGTGCTAGAAATGCATCTTGGCAACTGAATAACTTGCTTCAATGCCATTGTTTATTAACTATATATACACCCTCTTTAAAATTCCAGAAAAACTGCAGAGAGTTAACAACCATGCTGCCAGGGCGTTTTATCAACCCCTCACATTTACATAGTCAGCAATCAGTGAAGACATTACACTTGAACAGTAATTATACTTCTTGCCATCTAATCAAGATAACTGTGATTGACATTGCTACATCTTCACAAGAAACAGAGTCACTTTTCCCTTCATTATTTTACAAAGGCAATTCCTTATGCAACATCACAGAAACTCTCCTCACAGCACACACAGGTAGTACACTCAGGTATTTTCTTATGAAGGAATGGTAGTTTTATCCAGAAGATGCACACCTTGAAAACCTAATGTAAATTCGTATTTTATGCAAAGTGAAATTCAGGATATTAAATTTTGGTAACAAGCTCTTCAATTCACTACCTCGACTTGGCTAATGATGCCTCAAATGCAATAAAAATGCATGTAAATATAATTCCTGAGCTAAATCATCTTGCAAAAGCTGAGAAACAATGAGAAATAAAACATTTCGAGAAAAGGTTTTTGCATTTTCATGGGAAATTAATCTTCCAGATGCTCATTGCAATCAACTGGAGATGGGTAAGTGCTGGCGATAACAAAGAACTGACTCTTTCTCTAGCTGTACAGATATAAAAATGTGTTTCCCATGAGATGGTCAAAGTATAACCACTCACTAGAGCAACATCTTATCTTCTGTCATTATATCCATCACAGCTTTGATCACATACTGTGTTTGGTCCTATGGCACTGCTTGCCAGTGATTGTCTGGGTTCACTTGTTCCTATTTTAGTATCAAGGCCTTTCCAGCTAAATATTTTTGTAATTTTTCTCCATTGACTTAGAGGCAGACAAGTACCCTGAAGTATTTACCCTTGGTGGCAATAACAAGTTATCGCAGTCAGTGTAAACACCTTTAACAAAATAAGAAACTTAAATTGGATGGCAATTCCAGCAGGTGATTGCAGGAGTACTGCTTTTATTATTTTAGATGAAAGTTATGATGATTTATTGTTAAAACTCATGTAAAACAAATAAAAATAAATTAGTTTGTTGTAAAATGGACACTAAATTTTATTAGATAGTTATAGAGCCCAAGGAACAAGCTTTCACTAGGGTTGTGACCAAATTAGCTTTTAAATTTGCAGTTTCTTTATTCCCTCAAGGATTGGATTGTTCATTGCCTCCCTAATATAAATTTCCACATCTCCAACCATCAACCCTAAGAGAAGATATTGTAAATACAAGTTTTCCTAATTTTTGCTGCCAGCTCCTACTTTTGGTCAACAGGCCTTCATCACATGTCAGGGCTCTTCCTCTCTTGTGTTTGACAGCCTACCTGTCTGACATCACTATCACATCTCCTTTGCAGAGAACACCACCTTACAAATGAAAACGCAGTTTGAGAGTAACCATCTATCTAAATTTCTGCTGTCTGATGGCTTTCTTTCAGCGCACTTCCTCAGGTTGTGCTTTTTTGACTTGCAAAGGAAATTACAGTATTATTCTCAAAAGATTGGTTATGTGGTTGATTTTAGGTGAAAGTAACAAATGGTGATTAGTAGATCTGTCAAAATTCCTTTTAATTCTGACTTAATGAGAAGGAACCTCATTTTGCAAGGTCATTCTTGCAACCTGTGGGATCAAAAAGAACAGTTTTCCACTTGATAGTTATTTTCCACCCAGCCCTTTGAAATGCCATATGCCAGAAAGGAGTGAAGCAACTTATTTCCTGTGCAGAACAAGACAGGAGCAAAGGAGGATTTGCAATGTATCATGACCACTTCTTCAGAGCACTTCTGAGGACATTCAGAAAAAAGTCTTCAGCACATATGCCTAAGCCAAAAGACATCCAAACACAACAATTAAAATTCAGATAAATAATTAGGTAGTGGGCTTAATGGAGGATTTTGGTCTCCAGTTTCACACATGCTTTTTTTTTTTCAGAGGCAGCTTTTCAATTGTTTGCTTTTTCTTTCGCTCCATTATTATTCCTCAGTCTTTGGTCATTGCAGGGAGGTAACAGTAGAAAAATGAAAGTTCAGCAGTAAAATCCATAAAAAGCATTCCAGCTTCAGCCAGCCCATCCTCCACAGCAGCACAACCTTTCCTGCCTTCATGCAGGTTCCTGTAGAGTTTTGCAGCGGTGCTGTTCATTGTGTTGCCCCAAAGCAAAGTGTTGCTCTCACAAATCACAAATGTACCTACAAATGCTCAGTAAAGCTCTAATACAGCAGGATACATAGGACCCTCTCCTATTTCTACTGCCAGTTACCTTGGGAAGCATATAAGGAACACCATATGCAACATGAAATAAAGCGTGTCACACAGTTATGAGCAGTGATTAAAAAATTGCAGCTGCAGAAATCTGATTCCCACCGCTTTTTATTCATTATTTGACAGGTCTCAAGACTCTACTGTAGCAGCTGTCTACAACTCTTTCTCTTTCTGATTCAATGCTGCAAGCATTGCCACTGACTATGACAATAATATTATTTATCAGATTTTGTATATACTAGAGTCACATTGAAAGACTGGTGCTATGTATTGATCTCAGTATTGGTCTTAGCAGTCTCTTCACCTAAAGATGAAGAGGCTGACCTGGTTTGGAGGCATAGCTATCCTATGGAGATAGGAAGTCAGGAGGAGGGAAGACTTCTGGATGTGGGATCAGCTCTCTCCTTCCCACCTTAGCCTCATGTAATCTCCCTGTACTGAGGGACAAGCCCAGCAGACTCCCTTGTCGGGGAAAATCACCCAGAATCTGACACTGATGTTGCAGTGCTTCATTGGGGGTTGGATACTACAACAGGACAACTTACTGGTGTATTTATTAATGAAACACTTTTTGTTTCATTCAAAATTTCTCATTTTGAGGGTCACATAGGAATCATAGATTCATTACCTCATATATCTTAAAATATTATAAGCATAATGATCAAGTATCTATACCCTGAAATATTCTGGTTACTCTGTGGTAAGCAGATCCACTAAATGCCCACTCCCACTTTGCCACATGCCTTAATGTTTGTTACTTTTATATTTTTGTGCTGAAAATTCATCATAATTATAAAGCCTGTCTCAGTTTCCATCATCACTTAACAATCCACAGATAACCCTAATCAGATTATGGAAATTTTTAATTCCTGAATCTCTTAACTGATAAATCACTAGCTCAGCTAGTTAGTAGATAATAGTTCCATATACTGTTTTAATTAATACATCTCATTAATCAGCTGCAGCCCTGTGAAGTTTTCTTCACAAGTCTGCAAGTGTCATCTGATTCCTTCTGGGACTTGACAGCACAGGCCAAGAATTGTTTGAAACAAGGTCACTTCCAGGGAGAGAAAAGCTGGACAAGGGCTCCCACGGGATCTTTCCCAATATAAGGCAATGGGCCGTGGCTGCTCTGCTCAATGCAGCTTTAACACCAGACTTGTCAATAGTCCATACCGTGAGCTTACAGCTGAGGTGTGCCCAGGGAAGTATCCCACGACTATGAAGGTTATTCACTCAGCAGTTTGGGGAAGGAAAGGACAGAATGGGAAGGATGTGGTAGAAACATCCGCACTTCTCACACGATGTATCTGCAAGACAAAAGAAGTGGGAGAGCCCACAGCCCACATCCTGGCACAACAGCAAACTGCCTCCCCTGACCTCCTGCTTCACCCTAGAGCAACCCTGCCCCTTGCTCTGTGCTCTGCTGCCTCCTCAAACCACTGCTCCATCCCCAGCGCTGCACCACAGAGTGCAGAGCCAACACGGAGGGCATCAGCCTTCCTTCCCTCTATCCCAGCAGGCTGGGGGACAGCAGTGGGGCAGGTTTTCCTCCCCCAGCCGAATGGCACTGTTCAGGAAGTGCAGAGGGGAAAGTACACTGTGTTGGATAGAAAACCAGCACAGCTTTCCCCACATAAGAGAGGGGATCAGGGGTTATTTGCAACTGACTCAAACATTCTGTCATGGAACAAGTGTGTGCCATTGCCTCTTCAGAGGTTTGATGAAAACCTGAGGAGTGAGGTTGCATAAGCACAAAGAGGAGCTTAAAGACAGCATAAATAGAAACATGTTTTGCAGCCAAGATCTAAAAATATGGGATGGTAAACAAATGAGCTCTGTAAGTTCCTTTATCTTTTATCTAGCCCTGTCAGATTAGTATATTAAATAATTTAGGCTGGACTGATTAACTATAATCTCTGAATTTCGTCTAAATCTTACAAACATCTTTTATTGCCTGCAGCCCGGCACAACTATTTTGCTTCCCCCTCCCCTCCATATGCACCACAAGGCATGAAGTTAATATGCTCTTTGCAAACCACATAATCAGCTAGGTGATATTGGAATGCCTCCAAAAGCCTTAGCAAGTGCAATGTGCTCAAATCTCTCCAGCAGCAGAAGGACCCTTTAGAGATAAATATTAAATGTGGTGTGGTGGGATTTAGCTCCATGCCTCCTATTACTTTTCACAGGAGGCACACAGCTGAAGCTTTCTGCACTGTGTTAAAAATTTAGGCCTTGATGTTTAAATATTGAACAAAATGTTTAATGTGAGAACATCAGTTGCTCGCTCTTTGTTGTTCAGCCACTACCAAAAGAGGATGGAAACAGTTTATGAGCTTTCATATTGGCTCCTTTCAATGACGCTGCTAAAAATGAGGGCACCATTCAGGCAATTTGTGAGCCTCAGCCAATGGCACAGAAACAACAATTTTAATTTATTTCATAGTTCATAAATGCACATACAGAGGATGTTAAATTCCCACCCTGGCTTTCAACATCACAAGCACTACAGGATGATGGGCTGAAATGAATGAAAAAAGTATCAAATTATCATCTCAGGAGGGAAATTTCTACCTCCCACCATGCTTTGGAAGGACTGGTTGGAGGCAGTGTGAGCCACCCCGGGGAAAATGCAGCTGCCATATAAACAGGAATAAGGATCCCCCCTACACATGGACCCCTCACCACTTGCTGTGTTCCTTTATCTGTAATATGATTGATATCTGCCCCTGTGTTGCTATTTCACTGCGTATTTGTCATGCTGTGCAAAGGGCAGCAACCACAGAATTTTGTCCTCTTGTTTCACTGTAGGATTCAATTTAGGCAATCAGTAGGAGGGCACACAGATTATTTGAGTTGGTTTTTATGTGGTAAGTATTTAGTACCTGGAGGCTAATCACGGTCTTCCGAGTTCTGTGGACCTATGAAGTTACCAGGAGCTCCCAAAAGTTACAAAGAGGATGAGGAGATACAACTTCACACAAAGTTGTCCCTTCCTTCTCTTACCTGCACCCACGAGCCTTTTGCCTTATTTTTCACTCTGTCCAGCTGAGGAGGGGAGTGACTGAGCTGCTTTGGTGGGGACCCACTGTCCAGCCTGGAATAATCCATCATCCATTAAAAAAATCCAAAGCAGAAGGAAGAGAGTTCAGAATAGGTCCTGTGCTTCTGAAGGCACAAAAAAAAAAAAAAAAAAAAAAAAAAAAAAAAAA
>VZRL01006890.1:393257-563154 GCA_013397895.1 Origma solitaria | reverse complement strand
AAAAAAAAAAGTGAGAAGATCAGACAAAAGCAAAGAGGTGTGCAGTTGGAGTTGGTAGGCTTCAAATATTGCTTAATGCTGCATGTCCCTTTTACACCAGCTGCATCCCAAGAAGAATTCAAGTTGGCACGTGGTTTTTATTAGCTTAGGGTAATCCACCAACAGTTTAGCCAGCGATCCGGAAATTTTTCAGCACTGTCTTCTTTCCTGATTCGTGGTGTAAGAACCTCAAATTTAGGCAGTAGAAAAGAAGAAACCAAGTATATAATAAGTGATCAGCCAAGCCTTCAAGGGCAAATGATCAGGAAAACATGTTGGAAGCCTGTTTTCCCCTATGACATCATCTTACACGTGAGTAGACGTTGTCCCATGAGTTCTTGTACACAGATTAATTTTATCCTTTTTGTGGCTACAAATAGGAGACGAAATAAATAATTTGCTGGTGACAGCAACTCTATGTATTTTCTGAATAAATGGACGAATTATCTATTAAGCAGTGCAGAGAAATGAAAGTCAGACACCTGCGGGTCTTTTCACAACTCACATGCTTAATGAGGACTGTGTGACACCCCCAAGTCAGCTTATCTCTGTGCCTTTTGGATCCTAGCCTGCAGAAAGGAGACAGCAACATTTTCTTCACAGCAGCCTCAGGGCCTTGGAAGGCAGTTTAACTGCTATTAATGGAATTGAAAATAGAGAGAAAAGCCTTCTTTTGCTTTTTCTGTATTTAATGATATTCTGAATAACAGATATGCTCCAAAATGATTTTGCCCTGTTCATTTTCTCCCTATTTAATAAGAAACAACTCTATCAGAACCAGTAACGCTTCACCACATGGATTTCAGTAGGAAACATTAAGATCAATTTCAGTTGCATGGCGTAAGGCTGCAATGCCCCTGCACAACCCTCTGCTGCGATATCAACACAGTCCTCTGCTTTTTAACTACCTGCACCCTTGGAAAGCTTTGTCTGCTTGGGCCTCTGGTTTCTGAGATACAGGAGCTATACCCTGAGGGAGCTGTTTGTCTGTCTTAAATTCTGTCATCCATCCCAACAGAGTCCCAGGGGACAACTGTGCTGCTGTTAGGTCACCAAAGGTCTCCAGCTTCAAAAGCATGAGCTGGGACCTCGCTGGGGACAGGCACTGAAGGCCACCTCGAAGTGTGAGCAAGTACCTGATCACCTGTGCCAAGGATTCAAGATGGGCAGATGGAAATGCTGAACATCCTTCCCCTGCCCTTGTTTGCTGCTAACTGTGAAGCTGGAGTGTCTTCAGTCAGAACAGCCACTGAACCTCACTTTCTTGGGGCTTTCCTTAATAATTGTGTTCAGGAGGATAAATTAGATGACTTACTGAAGTCCATTCTATATTTACAGCCTATGATCATTAATTATTAGCCAGGAGAAATGATAAAATGGTGAAGAGTAAAGATGTAGGATGACCCAAAACCTGATAAGTTTCTTAAAGCAAACATTAGTTTTATAGTGTGATGCAGAACATATGCAAGCTGAACTCATGCAATATGTTATTTAACAGGCTACAATAAGGCTTATCACAGTGACTAAGTTGCACTTTCATAATAAAGAACAGTGTTTTTAAAAAAGGCAGCTCAGAGTTCCCTGAGGGTAACCAGATGAACACTGACTCTTTTTATAATAAATCACTGAAGAGACCAAGCCCTATTCCCAACTGGGGAAAGGAAAAGTGAGTCAGGAAAAGGTCTAAAATATTACCTCTGCCTGAATAACTCAGTGCTAGGATACTGAGCTCAGTGATAAGGTTTGCATTTGCAGAACAATGGCTTCCACCAATTGCAAAGTTTGTGGGTTCTTTCTTTTTCCATTTCTTTAGTTTCCAAGAAACAAAGGTTCCAGAACAGTGCAGGGAGAGGTTGGAGACAGCACTAGAGACAAAGACTAAAGAAGGTCAATAGAGAAGCTTAACAAAAATCACAATTTGATGACAGAATACAAATGCTTCCATGAGGAAAAGATGACCACTATAAAGATTGTTTAATGTAACAGAAAAGGACAGAATTCAGTGTTTTTTAAAGCTGGGCAGATTCAGACTGGAAATAAAACAGCATGTTTTAATGGATAATTAAGCACTGAAAACCTTTCTTTACAACCCAATTAAATAGCCATCTCCCTTTAAATGCATCCTCTGTGACACTTGCCTCTCTGAAAAGATATTTTTAACTCAGTCATGGGCGTTAAACAGAATCACTGAGTGATAATCTGTGGCCTGGTTGACCCAGGAAGTCAAATCACAAGGCGATAATGATGGTTTAAGACAGTGGGACCCAATTCTTCCAAGTTCTTCTCCAAACTCTCTGTGTGCTATTAGACCCTCTAAAATTCTTGCACAGACCTAATCTTTCTGTGTTCTCTATATAACCTTTCCAGTAGGTGAAGTTCCACTGATCTCTGTGTGCAAAATATTTGATTATATCACAACATCAGGAGGATATTACTAGTGATATTACATTAAGCCATAGTTCTGCCTCTGGTAGATCTACCTCCATGCATCCATTCCTGGAGCTATCTTCCATATCCTTAGACTGCAGTATAGATTCACTATGACTAGCAATTTTTTGTGCATTTTCTACTTTCTGAAGCAAGCCAAACAAAAAACGAACAAACAAAACAAAGAAACAAACAAAACAAAAGGAAGGTGGGATTTTCCCCAACAATTTAATTATGTATTTTGTGTTTTGATCTCTTTGACAAGATAATATTTAGAATTTCACTGATTATCCTCTTGGTTGCTAAGTGACAGTAGAAGTGAGAATGAAAAAAATTCACTTTGCAGGAGAGCACCCACAGAACGCTGGAACACTGTTCTCAAGATAACACTTGTACTATTACAGTACAGCACATGTCATGGAAAATGATAAGATAAAGAACATCCAAGAAAGGGACTCCTCCAGGAAAGCTGACAGTTTGCAAATTTGAACTGAAACAGTCATTGCTCAAAAAAATAAATGGGTTTCAGAGTGAAATCCATGCTGTCATATACAATTGATACTTCCAGCTCATACAGCAGCCACTTGCAGGGCTCTGATTCAGTGGTTTCTTGAGCTTGCTACCATAACCCAGCTATGCAAGGAAATGTGGGGTATGAGATTCTAAGTTTATTCCCCAGAAGATTTCATCCCAGTGGATGTGAAATCAAGGTATTTTATAAGTGGCAGGCTGACATTTTGTGATTGCTGGTCCCTATTCTTGTCGGAAATTTTAGCTTGCCAGATGTCTACTGGAAACTCAACACAGCAGAGAGAAGACAGTCTAGGAGGTTCCTGGAGTGTGTGGAAGAGAATTTATGAGAGTTTATGACCTTCAGAAGTAGAGGTGGACAACTCAGAAAGAATACAAACATGTTGCTTGGTCATGTAGAGAGAAAATTAGAAAGGCAAAAGCTCAGCTGGAACTCAGTCTAAGTACTGCTGTGAAAGATATATAAAGTGTTTTATAAACACATCATCAGCAAAAGGAGGGCTAAGGAAAATCTCCATTGTCACTGAGGAGGAGGAAAAAGCTGAAGTACTTAATGCCTTCTTTGCCTCAGTCTTCAGCAGTAAGACTGATATCCTCAGGACAAGCAGCCCCCTGAGCTGGAAGACAGGGTTGGGGAGAAAATTAGAGCCCCTGTAATCCAGGAGGAAGTAATTAGTGATCTGCTGAGCCACTTAGACACTCATAAGTCTGTGAGACCAGATGGGATCCACCCAAGGGCACTGAGGCAGCTGGTGGAGGAGCTGCCCAAGCCACTCTCCATCATTTACGAGCAGTCCTGGCTCACTGGGGAGGTCCCCATTGACTGTAGGTCAGCAAATGGCACACCCATCTACAAGAAGGGCTGGAAGGAGGATCTGGGGAGCTACAGTCCTGTCAGCCTGACCTCAGTGCCCAGGAGGGTTATGGAGCAGATCACCCTGAGTGCCATCATACAGGATAACCAGGGAACCAGGCCCAAAAAGCATGGGTTTAAAAAAAGCAAGTTCTGCTTGACCTCCTTCTATGATCAGGGGACCCACCAAGAAGATGAAGCAAAAGCTGTGGATGTAGTCTACCTGGACCCCAGTAAATCCTCTAATACTGTTTCCCATGGCATTCTTCTGGAGAAGCCAGCAGCCCATGGCTTGGACTGGTGCACTCTTCTCTAGGTTAAAAACTGGCTGGATGGCTGGGCCCAGAGAAGGATGCTGGGATGGAGCTACATCCAGCTTGCAGACGGTGGTGATTTCCAGAGTTCAGTACTGGGACAAGTTCAGTTTAATGTTTTTTTCTGATGATCTGGATGAGGGGGTTAAGGGTACCCTCAGTCAGTGTGCAGATGACACCAATTTGGTTGAGTGTGTTGATCTGCTGGAGGATAGGAAGGCTCTGCAGAGGGATCTGGAGGGGCTGGATTCATGGTTTGAGGTCAATAGTATGAGATTCAAGAAGGCCAAGTGCCAGGTCCTACCCTTGGGTCACAACAACCCCCCTCAGGAAGAGTGGCTGTGGGAAGTGTGAGAAGGATCTGGGGGCGTTGATGGACAGTGGCTGAACATGAGCCCATGTGTGCCCAGGTGGCCAAGCAAGTCAATGGCATCCTGGTCTGTGTATCGAGAATAATGTGACCAGCAGGATTAGGGAAGCAATTGTTCCTTTGCACCTTTGACTTGATGTGGCATATGTGCCATGGTCTAGTTGGGGTGGTGGGGCTTGGCCAACGGTAGGACTTGATGATCTTGAAGGTCTTGTCCAGCCTTAGAGACCCTATGATCAGTACTTTTATAATTCTAAGCAGTGTTCTGTTTCCATGTGTCTGGCTCAGAAAGGATCAAGGATTGCCTCCTACACTCATCATTTGGGGATGACTGAGACGTTCTGCATGCACTGTCGAGGATATATCTAAATCTTTGATTGCTGGCCCGTGGTATCCTAAGAACACACAAACTTCTCTGGGGCTTAAACAGCCCTGCATTCAATCAGCAGCCTTGTGGATTTGAGTCATATGGAAGTGCAATGACACAGCAGAGCAATAACTTACCACACAATTTATTCTTTCAGAGCAGAAAAGAGATGTGTGTGTATCTCTGAAAAACAACAGGAAACCCATGTCAAAATTTCGTGTGGTGATTCATCTCTACAAATATAAATCTTTCAGGCTGCATGGAGTGCCATCTGCCTTCTCCCTTTCTACCAGCTCTAGTTCAGATCCAGTCTGTACACACCTCACCCGAGGAAACACCTCTAATCTCAATTCTAGCACATCTGCATGTGTCCAGAGGGAAAACCAAGAGCTATCGCAAATGGTCACTCGGTAGATGGCTTTTTGTTACAGTACATTGAGATGACAGTCGAAGGACAGTCAAAGCTGATGCTTCCAGACTGCTCCCAGTGTATTGGAATTACATGGCAAAGCTTTGGTAGGGGGTGATGGGGTCTGTGGGAGGCTGCAGGGTGGCCCCTGTGGGTTGAGACCAAGGGTTTATTCCCATTTCAGACAGAGCCAATTCCAAAGGGCTGCAAGAGTGACTCTGCTGGCCAAGGCTAAGCCCATCACCAGTGACTCCTCTGTGATCACATGTTTAACTAAGGGGAAAAAACCACAGCACAACAGCTGTGAGAGAGAAATGGTGAAAACAGAGATAAACAAGACATCATGGTCAGAGGCAGGTGCTCCCAGAGCAGGATTTGCCTACAGCCCATGTTGAAGGCCATATTGGGGCAGGTTGTACTTCTGCAACCTGTGGAGATCCATGGGGGATGTCCTGTCCACCTACAGCCCAGGGAGGGCTCCATACAGGAGCAGGTGGGTGCCCAAAGGAGGCTGTGACCCCATGGGAAGCCCATGCCGGAGCAAGGTCCTGGCAGGATCTGTGGCCCTGCAGAAAGAGGAGTCCAGGCTGGAGCAGTTTGCTGGCAGGACTTGTGGCCCCGTGGGGGACCCACCTTGGAGCAGCCTGTTCCTGTTCCTGTTCCTGCAGGACTGTGCCCCATGGAAGGGACCACGCTGGAGCAGTGTGTGAAGAGCTGCAGCCCATGGGAAGGACTCAGAGGAGCTCATGGAGAACTGCCTCCCATGGCAGGGATCCCATGCTGGAGCAGGGGAAGGATGTGAGGAGTCCTTCCAGAGGAGGAAGAAGAATCAGAGACAATGTGTGAAGAGCTAAATGCAGCCACAATTCCCCATTCCCCGGCTCACTGAGCGGGGGAGGGAGGGGGAGGAGGGAAGGGAAAATGGGCAATGAAATTGATCTCTGAAATAAGGGCAGTTGTGGAAGGAAGATTGTTTAAAATTTGGTTTTATTTCTCATTATCCTGGTCTAATTTGATTGGTAATAAATTAAACTAATTCCCCTGAATCAAGTCTGTTTGTCCATAATGGAACTGGTGAGTGATGTCTTAACCCATGAGCCTTTCATTCTCTTTTCTCTCCCCTGCCTAGCTGAGGAGGTGAGTGACAGAGCAGCTTTATTTGGCCCCTGGTGTCCAGCCATAGCCAACTCACCACAATCACAAATATTATTTGTGCTCTTTTTTTTTTCTTGAAATTACCTTTGTAAATATTCTAAAAAAAAAATTGGAAAGTTAAGTTAAAAGCATGGAGATTTACATAAACAAATGACCTATCCATTAGTCATAACCATTCAGATTAGTGTTACCAATTCTTGAAATCTTACCTTTGTTTTTTGCTTTTTGTTTTTAAAAAAGATATATTATAGGAATATGGTCTTTGTGTTCAGCAATCTGGAAGAATAAGATAAATTTAGAGCTCCAAAGAGCACTTTAGTTTAGTTTATTGTTTTGCTTTTGTCTTGAATCTTCCACTGAGATGGAATGACTATATCCCATCTGTTTCATTTTACACTTCTCTCCTTGTAGCACTTTAGTATTTTCTGTGTTACTTTGCCCACTTATGGGACTGACCAGCTGGCCATAGATCCAATTTAGTCAGCTGTTAGATGCTCCAGTGAGGGAGTACCTGTGCCAGATAGGGTTACTAAACTGATTTGCAACCTTCACATGAAGTTGTGAATATCTACGTGTAAAATAATCATTCTCTTGCTGTTTCAGTCAGTGGATTAACACAGTACTTCTCACATCTCAAACTGGTTCACAGTGTGTTATTTCTGATTAATTTACAAATATGGCTTCAGAAGATTAGCTTGGTTCAATCCATTTATTGAGCGAAATTATAAAAGACGGTACTTTATAAAATAAAGATTCAAAAATATATATGTTATAAAGCCTTTTGCTCTTGTTCCTGCTATAAGCAGCCAATTAAAATGAAAACAAGTTTTTAAAACGCACAATTATGTTTCCAGTCACTGTTTATTAGTTAATTGCATGTTTTCTGTATCCTGACATTATCTCTATTTGACCATCTAATAAGCAGCTGTACCATTCCACTAAAATATTAGTCATAAAGACCACCTAAAGGCCTCCCTGTTTCTCAGCAGCCATCTGGTTGTTAGAGAAAACCTGGCTCTAAGGGCAAGTAAGAAAAATGCAGAACTCCAAAATAGCTCATATTTGAGGAGGGGAAAAAAAAATCCAGTTCTGGGTTAGTGATCTAACAACACACCCAAAACTGCTGGGCGAAATATGAGAATGTGAAAAATTCACCCAGGCCTAATGCTGCATAGCAAAGCATCTTGGAAGTTTGTGACACAGCTTATCATGAACACATCAAGCATTATGCTAATGGACAGCCAAAATAATGGATGATAACAGGAGTAGTTGAGACAATATTTTGTGTTTTGAAAGAGACTCTGGGATTTTTACAATAAACTGTGATTTAACATATCAAACTGCTCATGACAGACTTAAATTTAGTAGAAGATGAATCCCAGTAGAGGAACAGAGCCAACGATTATTTTAAAACTATAGGCTGCTTTTATAAGAAGATCTTCTTGCTACCTGCTAATACCCATTTTGTTGCTATTTCTCAGCAGTTTCTAGTTTTGGCTTGCAGCAAGGAAGAAAGAACAAGGACTTGTACCTCTCCCCTTCAAACCAGCCACAAGGAAGACAACACTGCCCTACACATCTCGTTAGGACATTTACAAACTGGTAAATGCTGTTGCATTCCTCCTCTTCTCTCTACAGATATGCAAGTCAATATTTGTGCTTGTATATATAGGCTTTTTATTTATGGTATGACTGTAGATTTTGCTATGACACCTCAAGTATTCAATATTCTCTAGAAAAAGCCAAAATCACTTTAAATCCTTAAACTGGGTCTTTTAAGACATA
The DNA here is from genome assembly GCA_013397895.1 of Origma solitaria. NCBI lineage: Eukaryota > Metazoa > Chordata > Aves > Passeriformes > Acanthizidae > Origma > Origma solitaria. The sequence continues at coordinate 554,904 of VZRL01006890.1, read as the reverse complement.
TAATTCATGAGTTTTCTCATCTCTAAAAAATTTCACTGGCAGTTATGAGGATTATTGAGTTGATGTTATGAAAGTACCTGAAAAGCAAAAAGTGCCTCAATAGATGTTATTTGTATTATTATTATTATTTATATGTTAAAAGTTTTGGTTGACCTTTAAATGGCACTGGCTGTTGGGTGTATTCAGTCATGTTATGTATCATTTCACAGAAATATTTTACCAAGACAAAACTTTTTTATTTGGCTTTTTTTGGGGAGGGGGGTGAATTTTCATTGTACCTATTTTTCTTATATGAAAATGAGCCTGCAGCTGCTTCTCCAAGAGCTGACAGAGGCCTGACTCAGCCCCCCCCGGCTGTCGCATGGTCCATCAACCCTGTGGGACCAGGCAGGATCAAGGTATGCCTCACCCAGGACCTCCTGGACAGTTTGACTTGCACTTTGCTGACTGTGGGAGATAGGATTGAGGACCTGAGCAGATGTTTCGCTGGGATACTGAGGGCTGAACACAATTCATATGAGCTGGAGGATAGTGTTCCTCCATAAGGAGAAGATGATGATTTGGAAAGCACAGCTGGGATCCAAGACCAAGCATCCCCTCCACAGATTTAAGGGTTAAGGAAGCAAATATCTTCTGAGAACTTATTTCTCTGCCCTTATTTTCTGTATCTGTCATTTTATGCTCGCCACGTACAGGTTTTGAGAGATAAAATGAATGTCTATAAATTATTTTGAGCATCCCAGATGAGTGTTTTGAACCAGGAGCTGGATTATGACTGGGTAAGGCCCAGTATGGTCTTTGCAACAAAAAGGATCATCTTGACAGATGGTGAAGTTGATATTTTTGTCTCTTTGGTTCTCTTTTCACATTCATTTTAGAGTAAACTGGGTGATTTTTCATGGAATGATGAGTTGTCTGCCTGGACACTTGTGTGTAAGCCTAGATGAAGCATCCAGAGCTCTACATAGATCCAGCTTTCCTTCTTTTTAAGTAAGTGGGAAACCTCTTGCTGCCTGTATTAAAAGAAAAAATGAGGCCTTTGTTCAAATGTTTTGTCTCCAAACTACTTACATTTCACTCCTGAAGATAAATCCATTACCCTTGCCAGACAGCTTTTTAGAAGACTGCGGCAATTAGAAATCCAGGAAGAACATATTTGTTTCTCTATTTCTACAGCTAGGCCAGACACTGTCAATTTAAAAAGAAGCTGGCTCCGAACAAGATGGAAATTCTAAACTTTCAGACTTATCAGTTCTGAAAGTTCCTCACAAAAATCTGCCTTTTCAGGCCTAGTAATAGCCAGATGGAAAATTTCTATTTATTTAAACACTTAGGGGTTTGATTTATCATACTCAGAGTACTTTTTTTTTTTCTTCCCCAAATGCTGATCTCACTTATTATCGTAGAAATATATTAAAAACTCTTCAAATGAAGAGTTTTGTCTTATTGTGATGATAGCTAACTGAAATTCCTCTGTGACAGGGTGACCCTCTAAGGAGAGGAGGAGAGGTTGTTGTCCACCTGCACTTTAGTAAAGCCTTTAACACCATTTTGCACAGTATTCTCCTGGAGAAATTGGCTTCCCACGGCTTGGACAGGTGCACTGTGCACTGGGTAAAAATCTGGCTCGATGCTCAGGCCCAGAGAGCAGTGGTGAGTGGAGTTCAATCCAGCTGGAGGTCAGGCCCCAGTGCTGCTCCCCAGGGCTCCGTGTTGGGGATAATTCTATTGAATGTCTTTCTCAATGACCTGGATGAGGGGATCGAGGGCACTCTCAGTCAGTTTGCAGATGAAACCAAGTGAGATGGGAGTGTTGATCTGCTGGAAGGTAGGAAGGCTCTGCAGAGGGATCTGGGCAGGCTCAATCAATGGCCCAAGGCCAATGGTGTGAAGTTCAACAAGGCCAAGGGCCAGGTCCTGCCCTTGGGTCACAGCAACCCTGCAGTGACACAGGCTGGGACAGAGTGGCTGGAAAGCTGCCCTTGGAAAGCACCTGGGGGTGCTGGTGACAGCAGCTGAACATGAGCCAGGAGTGCCCATGTGGGCAAGAAGGCCAATGGCTCCTGGCCTGTGTCAGCCATGGTGTGGCCAGCAGGGCCAGGGCAGGGATTGTCCCTCTGTGCTGGGCACTGGTGAGGCCACAGCTCAAACCTGTGTCCAGCTCTGGGCCCCTCACTGCAGGAGAGACATTGAGGGGCTGGAGAGTGTCCAGAGCAGGGCAGTGGAGCTGAGGAAGGGTCAGGAGCATAGGTCTGATGAGGAGCAGCTGAGGGAGCTGGGGGTGTTCCTGGAGAAAAGGAGGCTCAGGGGGACCTTCTCAGTCTCTACAACTCCCTGGAAAGAGGCTGTAGCCACGTGGGGGTCGGTTTCTTCTCCCAGGTGACAAGTGACAGGATAACAGGAAATGGCATCACTTTGCACCACAGAAGGCTGAAGTTGGATATTAGGACAAATTTCTTCACCCTAAAGGTTATCAGGCATTGGATCAGGCTGCCCAGGGAAGTGGTTCACTCACCATCCATGGAGATATTTAAAAGGTTTCTAGATGTGATGCTTTAGGACACAGCTTAGTGGCAGACTTAGCAGTGCTGGGTTAACAGTTGGACTTTATGCTCTTTTCCAATCTAAATTATTCCATGATCCTATGATAAACAGAAATAGAAAAGTCAATACTACACAAGACCAGAACTCACCATCAAGCGCAAATTCTGCTTCTAAATGAATCGATTTCATGTCAAGCAAAATGTGGAAGATTTAAAATTAATTTAAAATTTAAAAAATTGATATAAAAATTAGCAGGACATATTTGTATGTACACATACATGTTTTTGGGACTTTGCCTGATTCTGGTTTCTGTTCTTCATCTGTGATACTCATTCTAGTTTCATCAGATGGGAAAGAAAAAGCCTGTATTAAAAGTCAGTTGTTCAGAAAGTCCAGAAACAAAATCCTGACAGCTCTCTGCAATTCACTTAATGAGAGACAGCTGCTGGATTTGAAGAGATAAACAAACTGTCTTTTGATTTGAACTCTTTAGGACAGAGGCACCTTCACTAGGAGCATGAATCAGACAGATGCACTCCTCAACAATATCTGCAAGTCACTCACTATGGATGTCAGATCAAAAAGTAATTCTGCTCTAATCCAGAGACAGTACATCAGATATTCACTGAATTAAGAAACACATCACATGTTCTCCTTTCCCTCTCACCATTTACCTGCAGATATGAGCTTGGATATGAACCATTAGTTGTTTGTTTTTTTCTATTGAACCTGACTTTTCTGTAAAGCATAATTGCACTTATAAAAAACATTGCTTGAGAAAAAAGTCACCTGGGCTACCTGTGTGTATCACTATTTCTAATGGCTAAAATGATAAAAAGCAGGAAAAAAGCTGTATAAAACAAATAAACCTCATAACAGTGTCACATTGTTCCCACTCAGAGGTCTAGCAGAAAGTCAGGTTTCCAGCTGGGAACTGCAGACCTGTTCCAGACAGCAGCTGGGAGTTTGTCCTTGCTCCACACAAGCATTCACCATGGGGTGAAAGCAAGTGCTTCACTGCTTGGTGGAAGGACTAAATGGTTCTGCTACGAGGTCCACGAATCCTGAATGCACGTGTAGTGGGATTTTGGATGTCATAGGATGAAATATTTATTCTTATTTCACCTAGCTCTGCCTTCCCTTTTTTATTTCTGTCTTGACCCCTTTCTTACCTCTGCCTTGGGGACAAGTTAAACACAAACCATCATGGAGGTCGGTAATGTTTGCTGGTGTTTCAGCCTTCTCGGGGAAAAGAAGCAGAAGAGAAGGATGGAAAAATAAATCTGCTCAGCATAGGAGTGAAACATTTTCCTGTTTGTCCCAGCAGGGGCTGCCTGTGAGAGCAGGGCTGTGTTTTCAGCCCCGTCAGTCTGCAGGCAGGTCCTACCATCACTAGAGCTCGCAAGAGAGCTGCAGGAGCCATCCCTGGCTCACTCAGGAGCTGCTGCTCCTCTGCTCAGCCCAGGCTATGAGGCTGCTGCCTGTGCCTGCCTGCTGCCAGGAATGGGTGGGAGCCCTGGGAGGGCAGTCTACCCAGCGGGAATTCTTACAGCACCTGCCCCAAGGTACAGAGGGATGTCCTGGTACCCGAAGGAGTCAGGCTCTGCAGATTCCGCCGGCTGTGGCTGTGGAAGCGGATCCTTCAGACCCTGCACAGATCTCTGCTGCTTGCTGCCCTCCCTCTGGTTGTGCTGCCCCTGTTCCTGGGCTGTTTATGAGCTCTCAGCAGGCAAACACTAGTGTGACATCTTTTTCTTAAATCTCATTCCCATGCAAGCCCTGACAGAGTGAGAAAAGGCTTTTTTCTAAAACCACCGTGCTGTTACACCCAAACAAACACCTCTGAGCAGTGAAATGCCCTGTCATTATTTCATAATTAATCATATGGCTTCTCCTGGCACGGTGGATGACACCACTGCTGGGATCAACTCAGTGTGGGTTGTGCCTTGACACCAGCATCAGCATTTCACTGTCATCTCCCTCCCCTTCCAGCATCCCCAGAAAGCACTGCTGGGAAGGGGAACGTGACCAGCTGCATTTCTGAAGCACATTCAAAGCCATTTTTGTGTCTCCACAGAGCTGGGACAACTTGACATAATTATTGTGCCACATAAAGCCTTTCCTAAACAACACGGCTGCTGTCAGAAAGCTCCTTGATAGGCACTCACTGACAGATTTTAAAAATAATTGGTTTATATTTTCACAGGTGCTGAGCTTGTAATCCCAGCCATTTCATTACAGGATAGGATACAATGAATTAAGGAAGTGCCAAGGCATCACCGAGGTAAAGCAGATCACCTGCTTTTGAACTTAAAGGAAGAAAACAGGCAAGTTCTCCTATTCCTGCTTAATTAACATCTCATTTGCATTTGGTTATGCAGCTGCTCAATTGCACTCAAAAATGTGCAGCTCTGAGATAGGGGAGACCCTGAAAACAGCATTTGGGCAAAGATTCCACCTTGCCCATTGTGTGCCCCGAGGCCCTGCTAAGACAAAAAACTGATCAGACTGAGACCCACGTGCTGGGAAGATTTGTGGTTTAATGAGCATAGCAGTGGCTTGAGAAGGAAAAATATATGATTTATCCCCCTGTACTGAATCCTAAAGTGCCTCCTCATGTGGGGTGAGTGTCTGAGCTCTGTTTGGTGGAAGAGTAACCTAACAGTCTTGTCCCTGTTTTGAGACTTGGACCCCTTGTGACTGTCATTCAGATAAGGACATTGTCCCTAGGAAAAACACAGTTTTTTGTCATTCCTAAAAATTGTTCATCACATCTGATTTAGTTGAAATTGCCCTTTGGGGGCACACAGATGATTCACTAGCACAAAGTCAGCCGGAGCTCAGCACTGCCTTAAAGAAGGGGGCAAAGCAACATCCCTTCAGGCCTGCAGAAAACAAATCTCTTGCTGATGTCAAAGCCATTACACCGAGGTTTTGCAGCACCAGGATCTTCTTGGACTCCATTTTAGTTGTCTTAGACTGGTCTTTTGAGTTAATGATTTCATGACTGTGCAAAAGCACTTTGGGCTTTCTGAACCTGTTGGGTAGCATCTGTAGTGGCTCTTGACCTCATTTTCCAGAGGAGGCAAAGAGCCCAAGAAGAGACTAGGAGAGCTGTATTTGATGGCTTCTGGAAAAAAGAAATATTTTAAAAAAATTAAAATGGAGTGGTCTGGAAGGGATGTGGAAAAGCAGAAATCCTCCAGCAGTATCCAGGGGTCCCTGCAGATGACATCCTTATTCCTGAGGTACCTGTCCAAGCCACTCCAAACCCAAGAAGTTTTCAAGTAATTTGTCCATTTAGCAAATCAACTGCAGATAAGAAACATAGGGACTTCATTAGCTTTCTATTTGTAGGCTACTGGTAGGAACAGTTAAGTTCCTTATAGAAATAAAAATACAAAGCAGTAACACCCTTAATACATCATTGTATGAAACAGAAGAAAGGTTTGTTGAAGCAATTTTGAAGTGACTCTCATAACAAGCTGTTCATACCAGCCTGTCCAAAGGAGGGCCACAAAGATTATCAGAGGGCTGGGGCACCTCTCCTGTGAGGACAGGCTGAGAGACTTGGGGTTGTTCAGGCTGCAGAAGAGATATCTCGAGGGAGCTCTAATTATGTCCTTTCAGCACACAAAGTGGCCTACAGGAAAGCTGGGAGGGCCTTTTTATAAGGGTGTGTCATGATAGGACGAGGGGATTGCTTTAAACTGAAAGAGGGTAGGTTTAGATTGGATGTTAGGAAGAAGTTTTTTTACAAGAGGGTAGTGGAAAAACTGGCACAGGTTGCCCAAAGAGGTGGTAGATGCCCATTCCTGGAAATATTCAAGGTCAGGCTGGACTGGGCTCTGAGCAGCATGACTGCGTTGAAAATGTCCCTGCTCGTGGCAAGGGGATTGGATCTTTACAGGTTCCCTTCCAACCCAAACCATTCTACAATTCTATGGTTCTATAACTGTTCCAGTAAGAGGCAGAGCAAAACAAGGGGTCAAGGGAAAAAATCTGGGAGCATAAAAAAATAAAGGATCATGATGATGAGTCCAAAAGTTCATCCTGGAGACAAAATTAGGAGCTTTCATATTAAGAACTGGGGTGGATCTTGGACAGACAGTAGGCATGGTTTTGCTCATTTCATTTCTCCTGCATTCAGAAAATGGGATTTTGTATACTCATAGAATCATAGAATTGTTTGGGTTGGAAGGGACTTTAAAGTCATCTAGTTCTGACACCCCTGCCATGGGCAAGGACATCTGCCACTAAACCACATTTCTCAGACTCCCATCCAACCAGGTCCTGAGCACTTCCAGGGAGGAGGCACCCATTGCTTCTTTAAAAAATAAGTCAAAAATCTATGTTTATTGTCTCTCATCCTTAAAGAGACAAAAAGCAGTTTGAATTGTCCAGTCCATATGGGTTATGAAAGGCTGATGTTACTTTTCTGTCTTACAATTCCTTGAGCTATTAATTAAAATTAAATAAAACACTTGGAATCTTATATTAATGATGCAGTATCTGTGCATTTTATCGCTTGATTTATTCAATCCTAGAAGTTAGACAGTACTGTTTCTCTGCACACTTTTATCCTTTTACATTTCTGAAGAACTGCTCTGTTTTCTCTTCAAGTTTTGAACCATGATGGAGTTTAACTAGCCATCTTTTTATGTTTACATCCCTGTTCAGAAGCATCCTCATTCATTAGATGGCAATACCAAGCTCCAGCAGAGTTTCAGAAACCACTGATGCCAATGTCTCCCAGTCCTTTATCAGAAGCAATTAGTCACTTTGGTGAAATCTATCAAGGTGCCCTCCTTCTAAATATATAGGTACTGTTATTCCCTTCAACAAACTTCCTGTGTGCCAAGCTGGTGTTCAGTCTGTAAAAGAGAAACCTCCAGGGAGACCTTACTGTGCCCTTTTAGTATCTGAAGATGTTCCAATGAAGCTGGGGTTGCTCAGTGACAAGATACAGCCATGACAAAGTAACCCCCATAAAGCAAAGAAAATCTGAATCCATTATACAGAATTTGCTGCTTTTTTTGAGAAATATGTGATCTCTGAGCTTTGCTCATGCAAACAGCTGAGAGCAGGTGCAGCTACTTGTGGGGACAGAGAAGGTTCAGCACATTGATGAAGGGTGTGTCAGCCCTAGAGAACTCGGGCATCACCTTCCCAAGCAGAAGGCCAACTCAGAGAATAGAGACAAAAGTTCTTGCAACCTAAATAATGAAAGTGAGAGTCAGCTGCCATGTCTTCATCCATCTCAGACTCCACATTGCCTCCAGTCACTGGGAAAGGGGGACCAAACACCAGAGTGAAAACTTTCTTCCATGATTCCTGGCCAGACATGCTCTTCTCCACTGATTCCAGAGGGAGTCTCACATTTTCGAGCTCTCTGAGGGCCATCAATTGAATCCTACAGTTCTCATCTTCCCAGCTGGTTAGCAAATGTCTCACCACTTCAGAACTCCGAGGAAATTCCTTCAGCTGGGTTGAAGGTCCCGAATACAAACCTTGCAGTGCAGCAAAACAGTACATGGAGCATCACTGGGAGACCAAATGGGATTGCACAATCTTCCTCCTGATTCTGCTGAGGCAATTTGTTCATGTTGGACACGCTCAGAGAAACATCTTTTAATGCATCTGTCATGCTGCCTATGACTGGGCACATCACATAAAATGCTTAAAAGGGGACCCTCGCCATCATTCATTGCACAGAAAACAAAACAAAACACAAAAGAAACAGAAAAAAGGAAAAAAGAAACAAACCAAAAACAAAGCAGAAAACATTTGCTGGGCACATACTCAAACTAAAGGTCCTTTCTGTCTTCTTCATCTCTCCCTTCACAGGTTTTATGATAATTTTCAAATGTTTTTCTGCATGCATAAATCTATCTTTGGTAAAAAGTAGAACTGACAATACGGAAAGCAACCCTTCTCCCAGTAGAGATAATAATACAGGAAAATGTCATTACAAACCAGTTTCATATATAGTATCTAGATCTAGGAATTATAAAAGTATCTCAATTTATCAGCTGCTATGAATCAATGCAAAGATGTAGTTGACAAGAACTACAGTTACAAGCTGACATTGGAGTTCGTTTGAGGACAAACCTGCATTTTCAATTTATGCAAGGAAGAGAAGAATGACAAGGGCAGAGAAAGGGGGAAAAAGCACAGCACAAAGCCATTATGACCACAAGTCACAGTTCTTTTAGGTGATCATTTTGGAAGATAAACATAAGATCAAAGATTGCCTAAATGAAAGCAACAGACTGGGTAATTTGTTTACTCCTTATATCTCCTCCTACCTAGCTGAAGGACAAGTTACTGTTCCAAAGTTTGGATTAGCACCTGTAAATGGTGAGCATTCTGCAAGCAATGAGGAAGGCAATGCTTGGCAGCTCTGACCTGGGATGTGCTGTGATCTGAGCCTGGCTTGTCATCTCCTGCAGCGACCTCACTGCCTCCCTGGAGACGTCCAGAGATCTGCCTGGATATTTTTAGAGTATCTCTGGTGACAGTCATTCAGTTTTCCCAAGGACTGGAAATAAAAAAGAAAAGACAGATTTCATAGTTAGAACAGGATGAGGCTAGCTGAGGGTCCTCAGAAAGAAATGCTTTTTTCCTTCCCCCTGTGATAAAAGGCAACCACGAATTCTCCTATTTCTTCCTCTCATTGCTAGCAGGGATTGTTTCAACCCTCAGCTGCAGTCTCTTCTTTTGTCAAAACTTGGTCTGGAGAGATGCTAAAGAATCAGGGACTGATAACTTCAAGGGACCCAGGATGGGTGGGATTGCATCTGTATGGCCACACTAAGAGTCATTATCAGCAGCCTTTGGCACAGTGCAGCTGCCACTGCCAAAAAGGAGCAGGATGCCCTTCAGCCTCTCCCTGTCCCTAGTACAGTCATTCCTGGCAAGAAGCAGAAATAATGCATCAGCCAAAGAAGTTTGCAGGTGCTTGTTCTTCCAGTTCCCATTCAAGAACAAGGAGGCATTTATCAAGATTGAAATCTGAAAGTTCAAACAGTAAGGTTTTCATAGGTCACATGCAATTAAGCTGTTTTCCTTGCAATGCAGCAAATTCTTAAGGTAAATTGCAAAAGCAATTGCTGGGCAAAGCCTTGATGTCCAAATTGCCCTAAACTGACTAAAGAACTTGGAAGAGCCAGTTAACATCTGTATTTTAAAAATAAGTGTTTTAAAATATTTGGGTATCAGAGACCAAGGTGACAGCTGGTGGAGGACAGGGATTATCAGGTGACTGCTTAGAACCTAAACCTTCCTCTGAAATATCTAAAATGGCCCTTTTAAGAATTAGTTTGCATTTTATACAATCTGTTTTATGAAAGACAGACTAAAAGGACGGAACCACATTTGCCAGCTTCTGATAGGCTCTGTCAAACTCTGCTTAAACCTGGAATCAAACGTCAGGTGGCCAAGGGCCATGTGGTTGCGCTGTTGTAGTAGCCTCATGGGATGTAACGTGGGCTGACACAGTGGCTGGATTCCATAGCTTCAGCCTTGAACATTGTGCAGGCCTGTGGGCTGCTGCACAGCCACTTTCCTCCTGGGATATGTGTTAGAAGACACAGCAGTGGCAGGGTTTAAACAACAGCTGGTGGGGTTTTGTCCCTGGACTCAGTTGACAGGAGTTACCCCATTGCTTTACCAAGAAACACATTTGGAAATAAGAGTTCTTTTCCACCTCCAGCAGCCATCAAGGCATTGTGCCCTATATGCTTGCCACACCACTGGGAAGAATGGGAAAAATGAAGGAGGAAAGGGTGTACCAAGGCAGGCCCCTGGAAGACTTTTTCCCTGGCTGTCAGTCCCCGTCACATAATCAGGCTTCCTCTCATGCAGTCCTGCTTACTCCAGGCATTTACACCCATTGCTGCTCCCTTCACCAAACTCTTGCTTAACCTGGAGCCCAAAACTTACTGGCTTTACATGAGGACAGCCCAACCATGCCCTGTTCACACTCCATCACTGTGCCATGGGCTGGCAGGGAGTAGCCTTAAGCCAGCCACTCAGTATTTCCCCGAACTTCTTGGCTGGAGGTGTGGGACAGGAAGGGCGTTATCAATAAATTGCCAATTAATTGTAGCTTTAAACAAAGTCATAATGCTTTCCATTTCAGACAGTTCAGGAAGAAAGAATAAGCTATTTCCAGAGCTGAAGGCTCTCAGTACTCTCTCCTTGTCTAGAATGTGCTTAACTTCACACCAAAAATTCTCATTTCTCCATAGACTACACTGCCCAAATGCTGATCCCATAAAAAAGATCACCAACTTAGTTTGACAGGTGAAATCTTCAGTCCTTTCTCACCAACACAGTAGGAGCATGTGCATTTGGGGTGTAATTGCATGATCCCACACATTTCCAGGAGACTCTCTTGGACAAGGGCTGCTATCCTAACAGCATTGCCTTCACAAATGAACCACACACAAAGCATCTTGTTTGTTATTTATAGGAGCAGCCAAGAGCCTTCTGACTGTTTGTTCTGCCTGAGGGCAGCCTGTGCCCATCACAGCATGGCCAAGCCACTCCAGAATATCTCTTAATTAGTTTGCTGAGATTCAGGGACAGGTGAGCTTTAATAAGTCTGCTATGACTCAACATAAACGAGCACCAAAGATCTCATTTAACCAGCTGTTCCCAAGTGCAAAGTGCAAGGTGATGCTTCTGCTGAAGTTCTGCACTCTTGAGCTACTGTAAAAATTCATAGCTCTATGGAAATTAAACTTCAATAATCTTTTCAGAAGACTTATGGTCAAATGTTAAGAAAGCTTACACTGTAATGCAAATAAATTTTATTCCTCACTTTGTCACTGATTTGTTTACCAAAGAAACCTTTTTCACTTTTTCTTCATTGTTCCCATCTGAAAACAGGTTACATAATTTTAAGAATCTTTGTTTTCCAAAGTGGTCTCAAGCTTGGAGAGAATTCACCATACAATATTTAAACATTATGACCTTGGCCTACCTTGAGAGCAAGGATTGTATTAAGCCAAGGATCTGTTTTGAAGACAATATTGTTGCTGAGATGGGTCAAAATAGCCATGTTTTTTCAAGAAGGCTACCAGGTAACCTCACATGTCATAATTTCTGCCTTGTACAGCTAAAGGGATATTAAATAAATACAAAAGAGAGACTGCATACAATGAAATGGGGAGTGTCTTTAACTGGGCCTGATCACATTTATTCCTTTTGAACTCAGTGGTGCTGCATGCCAGAAAACTTCCATTCATCGTCGCCAATTCAGAGGTTCTCTGGCATATGAAGTAAATAGCAAAGCAGAAGCAAGACAATGTTTAATAAATGGCACACTTACAAGACTGAGTCCATTTTTCTTTGTATAAAGCAATACTGAGTTATTCTATTATATTTCCCAATATTTTCCTTCCTTTCTGTCCCTTGTTTCCCATTGCTGGTTTATGGCAATATAACAGCTGGGCCAGTTTAAAACTGATCTTTTAAAACCTTTTTAAAGTCTATATCTTGATGATAAATAGTAACGGCAGGATGATCTTTCTTTGTGTTCCATATTGCACATGAAAGAGCTTCCTGGAGGCGCTACATGAGGGAGACCACACTAACATCCAAGGAAAATATAAGCCAGAATTGTCTGTGAGGCTCTTTAGCAGTGCAGCACTTAGGTTTATAAATAGGAAAGTAGTTGTTTACGTAAGTATATAGGGGGAGGCAAAGTTTAGGGAAGAGAACATATTTTCTCTCAGACCAGCTGATAGGGTCAGAGAGGGGATGAGTTTCATCAGCTTGCTTCGACCAGGTGGCAAATATTGTTTGCTGCTACCAAGGCACAGATGTTTCAAACAGACCTGCAGCACTCCATGTACAGAACACGAGGCTCAAGACTGGCTCCTCACTCACATTACCCCACAGGTGGGTGGGACCCACTCTCTTCATCAGACTTTCCGCATCCATCTCCCCCAGTGAGTGGGGAGAGGTGCACGAGTTCACCAGTATGGGACAGGAGCGCAAGCCTTTGTCACAGATGCTGATGTGCCATGAAAATGGAAAGCTGTGTTTAGAGAAGCACTGGCTGTGAAAACCTGGCAATGAGCATACCTATTCATCAGGGAGTGGGTTACACAGATCTTGTGTGTAATGCTAAACTTTGAGATGTCCAGCACAGACAGGACTAAAGTCAAAATTTAGGGCCTAGCAGAAACAGAAAACCTGGAATTTAACTGAGCTCTCTATGTACTTTTGAAACTACAGTAGGAACCCTTGCATGTGTGGACATATACCAGAAGTGTGGTCTGCATTAAGTATGGGAACAATATATAAAGCCAATTAGCCAATTGGTAACACAACGTATTGAAATGGTCAATGAGTAAGAGAAGTCAGAGCTGATAGCCTTTGTGCTCTGTCATCTTTTCTTATGCCTGCTTCCTGGGTGGTTTCTGACCAGCGGTATACAACACTGCATTGCTTGCCAGATGGAATAAATAAAACAGAGACAACATAGCAGCACAGATAATCCCAGTGAGAAGAGTCAAAACCCCTGGCTGAAGAAGACCATGAAGGCTGGCAGAACATACACCAAGAGAAGATGGCCAAGGCCAAGCATCACATAGCCCAGAAGATTGTCCAAGTCCCATGGCATAGTGCATAATGTCTGGCGCACTTTGAGACAAGATTTGGATACTTGTGAGGTCCGATAAATGAGTTATGCCTGTATATAAAACATCTATATTTTTTTTCAGCTATGTTGCACATTGAAGTTTTTGGGGTTTATTTTTATCAAAGCTGCTGGAATCAGTACTGCATTACTGAGAGGCCAAGGAGATCTGTTTTCTACCACTGGGTGGAAAATAATTTTCTGACTGGGTGGTCTTTGGAGCTCCTCGCTGCTGGACAATACAGTTCTAAGCATATAGCTCTAAGCAATATAGCTCTAAGCCCATATTTCATGGGCTCTATATTGTCCATGAAAATGATCTGTGGCTTGGAGAAAGATACAGGGATCTCCTTAATAAATAGAGGGACTAGGAACAATCAAGCTGCTCCACCATTCTCTCCCACCTAAGGAAAGCATCATGTTGGAAAATCCTTTCTCCTTTAATCTATAATTCACCTGAATTCCAGTCCTCTGGGACTAATGAAAAGATTGCTTAACCCTTTACACAGTGTTTGCTGATAGGAAAAATTACTATGATAAGGAAACTGTGAATTACTCCACCACACTTCAAAATGGTTGGTGAAGATCAACAACTCTACCCCAAACACTCTCTGTGTGAGACATTGGTCTGCCCAGGCCACCTAAATGTGCCACTCCCTGTCAGATCTTTCTTATGGCTGCCAGCCAGGTGTCAAGAATGATGAAAGAATGCAAGTGTTCATCAAAACTGCATCTAACTTTCTGTCCTCTCCACTAATAATCATCTGTCTCAGAATACCAGCAAACTGGCCACTAATTTCACTGGATTTCCTTTCTGACACTGTTATCTATTGAAACAAGCTTGGAAGAAAATTTTTTTCTGTATTAACAGCACTTATGCACCACTAGCCAAAATTTTCAGAGTGCTTTATGAACACGAATTAATTAATCTGCATAGTGGAAATAGAAGTGATGTGACTTTGACTACTGTCCCCTTAGGTTTAAAGCATGAGTGTACAAGCTGGTTTTGCATACATTTATTTCTGGGTCAAGCCTTGCATACTTTGCCACCATTAGCAATAGTTAGAGAAAGGAAAAAATAGGCAAGAATGGAGGAGAGTGGATTAAAAATTGCTTTCAAAAATTTCCTTGAAATAGAAGCCTTACAAGGGTGTCTTCAGAGTTCATTAGATAGAAATAACATTTTAGCAAGTTTAGGTCAATAGAGTTCAGTCATGCAGGATTTTCATTGATGCTGTGCTAGAATGGAAAGTCATTATAAAAATCTAGATGTGTTAAATTTTGCAACAGATGAAAATTTAAACCCAGAGCTAGACCTCAGAGTCAGAAGATCCAAATTTTGATCTAGACTGTAATGTGACAAATTGCTTAAAACCTTCATATCTCTATATAACTTCTGACCCTCCATCACAAGAACTTAGATGATATCAGTGAGGATGAATGATGGTGTTTAAATGGGTTCTTGTCCCTCAGAAAAACATGAGCACTGCAGCTGTTTTGCCTGCATTACAGAACTCAAGAAATGACTACAAAATTTGTGGTTTGGTTTTCGCATAGACACATATTTCAATTTTTTTTCTAAAGTTACTTTGGACTTTCTCTAAAATGAGGTCCAGATGTTCAAGACATGGAGAGGATCTCGATCTCAAACATTAGGTGTGGGTACTGGGCAGTGCTGTGTACCAGGGGGCACACTGCATCTCCGAGGAAACATTGGGCACAGTCAAACAACTTCTGAATGACTATCATGGAGAAACATTGACATCACTTGTGGCTCCTTTGGATCCTTCCTAATTGCCAGCTCATGGTCACTGTTTAAATCCTCTCTTCTGTACTGCATTATCCCATTTCCTTCATGCTTTCCAGGTTTATGCAAATTATCACTTGGATTTGTAAGTTTTTTGCTCTTGAACTTTCAAATAAACTTCTTCCAGCACCATTTTTTCCAGTCCCAATCCAATAGCTTCACAAAGATATTTACAGAGACAGAAGAAGTTGCATTATGCAAACCATATCTAAAGAGTCACAAGAAACAGAGCTCTGCAGTTCTTATCCCTATGGGCCAGAGTCAGTACCATCCTGCTGTTGCACCACACTCATTCTATCCCTTTTCCTTCTTCAGCACATCCTGACAATGTTTTACATGCATGCAGCCACCATGGATGGGTGAATTAATTTCATCATTTGATCAGGCATTCATGGATGTAGAGGACCAGAAGGACCTTTTTACCCTAAGGTAAAGTATTTACGCTTAGATAATCTGTGAAAAATGTATGTCCGAATCATCTTAAAAATTGTCAGTGAAGAAAATCCCACAAAATCTGCATACTGTTTGTGCTATGAATCTTTCATATTTTTAAATATTTTCCTAATGTGTAATTTACATTTTTCTTGATGATTAAATTGATTAATGTGAACTGATTTATTCCTATCTTACAACAAGCACAAATTATGACACTTTCATTGGCCTCATCACACCATTGTACAGACTGACTGAATATGACTTAATCTGTTCTTCTCTAGATTAACACACATTCTCCAGTCTTTTCAAATTAGTTTCTTTTCTTTGGGATTATTTTATTTTTTCCTATATCTTTATTTTAAAATTGTTCTGGTTATTTTTAAAGTTATGCTTCTCTGGTCTCACATCCAAAACCTTGTTCAATACCTCAGAAGAAAAGATTTGCAACAATGTCCCTTTTTAATGTAATTTCAGTTTATGATCTCCAATACTCACCATGCTTTTTTTGGTAGTTGTTGTACTAAAGCAAACATTAGCCACCTTGTATTTGTTCATCTTTCCAAAGTATAGCACCTGGCTCCTGACTTTCATGGAGTTTCATCTGACGACATCCAGACATTCTCTCCAATTCAAAACTATTTTCAAAGCTGATCTCCCATCAATAACTTAAAGCCCAGTTTTGTTCAGGGGTCTCTTTAGCTGTTTGAGCATGTTACCTCTTCATCATCAAAATCACTCACAAAATCATGGCCAGCTCAGCAGACCAGACTGGGCCAGTCTGATCCCTCTTCCTTCACTGTAAAAATCCCCTCTTTCTCTCTGGGTCCTCAAAATATATTTACATCCACTGCCTTCATTTAGGCCCCACTCTCTAACCTAGGGCACACTTAATGGAGATGAAAATAAAGGAGAAATTACTGACCAAGTCCATTATTTATGCTGCCGCACTCCTGTGTCGGTGAACTTGGCTGTCAGAGATCTAAACTCTATTCTCCTAGTGTGCATGCTAGAGTCAACTGGGAGATCATCAATAGCACCACTAAAACTGGATCTATAATTTACTAAACAGATCTCATCTTCTGTGTCCAGAAAATTTTCCAATTCTCTTTCAAAAAAGAAAATTAAATTAGTTTGACCCAATTGGCTCTTGACACACCTGCACTCATTGCTTTTCATGGCTCATGTCTAAGTGGAAGGAAACACCTTTGAGAATATTTTATTATTCTACAAACCTGAAGAAAATTATTATTTAGTAATTTTTTTCTAGTGTCTACCTAGGTAACAAAGCTAAAGTAGCTGATCTTGAAATCCCTGATCTGATGTGTGCTTTCCTCCAGTCCTCTGGGACCACAGTGCCCTTGCTGAGTTCTCAAAGATAATCCCAGATAACTCAGAGCTGTCTTGGATATTCCTTAAATCCACTCAATTTTATCAGGTCCTGATGAGCTGACAGCATCTATTTTATATAAATAATCACTGACTTTTGGTTCCCTCCCTGATCTCGTTTGCATTTCAATCTCTTTGTTAAAATTAATTTTGTCATGTATCTAGGTATAAGTAGTCTTTTTGGGGGAGAAGAGTGAAGCAAAGATGGCAATTATTTTCAGATTTCTCAGCAGTCTTCTCCCCCTTGTTACATTCTTCCCATTAATGGTGGGGTGCTATACACTCTCTTTTCCTTCTTTATATTTCTAATGTATTCACAGAACATTTTCTTGTCAGCTTGGTGATTTTAAGTGCTGGATTAGAACTTGGACCTTCTGTGTTCAATCTTTACTTTGGGAAAGATTTAAAGAGGAACCAGGAAAGAATCAAAGGAGAAATCCAACAAGAAATTGAAGTAAAAAGAAAGGGCAGGGCAGTAAAGAACAGAGTTGGAACATAGTATTAAATAATAGAACATCTCTGTAAATGCAGTCATATTTTATCACATTCAATTTAAAGATTTATTCTGTATGTGAAGATAAAAAGTATTAATCTATTAATCTAGGAAAACCATACTGGTAGTTTAAAATTATTTGAATTTAGCGGGACATGTGAAGAGGCGGAGAGGATCTGTCAATCTGAGTCACTCTGTCATCTTAAAAATTAGTTGCTGTGCTTTTCCTGAAGCACTACCACGTGAGTCACCCAGGCCATTTTCAGCTCACCCAGTTGGTGCAGCAGTAAAGGTCACTTTTCAAACAGCCTTGATGCTGGCAGTGACCCTCTGACACCTTGCACACCTGTCTAAGCCACTCTCCTTCAGAAGATCACCTGCAAAGCCACAGCTGATAGAGTTGGGTCATCATTTCACCCAGTCCTGAAGCCTGGGAGGGTACCCTGGTGACACCCCACCCACTGCACAGGTGCCAGACTGTCACCGTGTCCTCTTCCAGAGGGAAAAGGAGCAGGTTCTCTGCTGATGCCTCCAAGGAAGGAACAGGAGTAGGTCCATGAGCACACACGGTGAAGAGCAGCCAGCTCAGGGGAACCATTAATACAAGGACTCTGTTATTTCCCCTACATGGGAATTAGTTGTTATTCACTGTGTTGGCACTACACGGCAGGCGCCATCCTAAAGATGCTGAACTACAGTGACATGCTGATTTTTTGGCCATTATCTGTAGCTTGACACTGGCCACTGCAGAATAAACTTGAGCTGTTGATACTAGCAGCAAGTTTTTCACCCCTGGAGAATGAAAGAATGAATAATCTGGTAGAGAATTATTCCTCCACCTGCCTCCTTAAGAGCTCCCTGCCTGCTGTGTGCACAGGTAAAAGATGTCTGGCTGGCAGGCTGTGAAAACATGTGGGTACCTAAGCATGCATGTTGTAGCACTCCTTGAATGGCTTCAGATCTTTGAACTGACTTGATGTTTTAAATTTGTACTACAATATTGAATGTTAGGTACCTGGGAGAAGTCTGGCAGACCATGCTTTCCACACAGCAGACATGGAGAACAAGTCCCATGCAGCTCATATTTAGAGTAAAGCTGTCAAATGTTTGATAGCTGGTAAGAGGGAGCTCAGCCTATTCCATTAATTAATTTTCTTTGATATAATTTTTTTTCTAGGGTGCTTTTCCAGTTTAGAGCTATGACATTGAGCCCTAGAGTTTGATATCAACAATGACCTGTGAAAATTGGGTAATTTAGATCCAAAGCAATATGAACAGACCCAGGTCTAAGGAGTTAATGATTTTAGAAAGTATGACCAGAGAGGAAGTGGGAGGAAGGGAAGGAAAGGTAGGTTAATGTGCTCTGTTCTAGCAATTCCTCTTAACCTAGATTTTTGTTCCTAAAAGACATTGGGGTTTTACAACAGTTTCTTTTTTTAATAATCAGATTTATTAACAACTGCTGAAATAAGGTGCTTTTCAGTGTTCTGACAGCATAACTAATCACTGGCATAACTAACTCAAGGCCAGAGTTCTGTCACAGCAGATCTCTAAATCAAGAAGGAAATTGTGTTCCAGGTCTCCCCAGTACATATGCAATTCAGGATCCAACTGATGACCTCTTATGGTATCTGGAAGAGAGAAGATTGTATTATTTTATCTCAGTGTTCCTTTTCAGTGTTAATATTTTCGTTTGCTGATTTCAGTCATGTTCCAGGAAAACATCTCTATTTCAGACAGCACTTAGCCATATGCTTACTCTGCAAAATGACTTGTTTAAATCCTACAAACTCCTCAGTGACACAAGCACATGCAAAACTGTTCATCTGAATTTGATTTACATTAAAGTTGGAATTCACCAGGCCAGTAAAAGCAATCCTAATTTATTTCTTTTTCCTGCATCATCATTAAACATGATGTGATCGTTAAGAGCAGCCTAAGTTTGCACTTGTAACTTTGGCTCAGGTCTGCCCAGTCCAGATCCTGTGGGTTCTGGAAAGACAATGTTTGGATGCTTACATAACTCCGCAGCTTTGATGTGGTTCAGTTTATTTGTAACAGCAAGCTCTTGTGAATAATAATTCCTGCTTCAAAGAGTTCATAGTCAGCTTCAAGTTCTTGGCCCTGCACTGCTGCCCCTCCAGAAGAGCAGTCTGGTTATCAGTGCATATCCCTACCACCCGTGGGGGAGCGTGCACAGGGACAATACCTCCAGTTTGATTCCGACTGGGCAAAGCTCAGGACAACGCCATCAATCAGTCAATTAATTCACTGGATTGTCAACATTTTCAGACATAAGTTTGATGTTCAGTTTGAGCCTTTTGTCCTCTACTGTGTATTTTTAGAGACTCTTGCCACTGGCATTGGTGAAATATTTACAGATGAATTCTTTGACTTTTGATGTCATCCAAATGCTCTAGGTGGCAATTAAAACTCAAAATAGAGCTGTGACAAATTCAGAGTTGTGAAAAAATTTCTTTGCTCAGGACAATATTTTCACTTCAATCTATTCACTGAATTTCTATTGACATGTACAGGAAGTTTGCCCAAGGGCCCTTGAAGAAAGACGAAACATTTTGCCAGTATTGCATAAGGATTCTAAAAGCATTGTGTTTCACCAACCTGATCTGACTTTCTGTCCAAAGAGAAAGGCACCAAGCACTCAGAAAAGAAATGGCTGAAGGAAAAAATTCAAAGGGATTTTCCAGCCCTTCGGTTTGTGGTTATAAAAACAACATTTCAGAGTCTGAAGATTCAGCAAGGAATAAAGCTTATGTTTCTGGATTAAACTGGACTTTTACATTGTTAACTAACATATCAGAACTGGTATTCACCTGCACTGTGACCCTTTGAAGATCTGTGTGGTGTGGAAAATCACATGTGGAACCTTTTGTGGAGCAATTAGCTCATCATTTCATCTTTCCAAGGGTGCACTATAAGGTACCTCATCTTTTATTCCTAGGTCAGTAATTTCAGGCCCCTAATCATTTTTATTGCTCTCCTGAATGCATTCTAATTTCCAGTAGTTAGAACTTAATGCAATATGCCCAGTGCAGTTACAGCAAAGCCTCTAAGAGCTTCAGTTAGCTCTTTGGTCTTTAACTGCAATTCTGTTTTGCTTTATTTGCCGATAATATCAAACTGACAAATAATATATCCCCCATCATGATAATGACTGTGCTCGAGCTATTTTCCACACACTCTACAGAGCAACTAGCATTTTTCTGACACACATTGTGTTACTTTTTGTTCTGTATTTCTAGCCTGTTTCTCAGTGTCTTATTTTTGAGATTTCATTAGCATGCACAGAAGCTCTAGCCCATTTAAGAGCTGTATTCATCTGCTCACAATGAATGATCACCTTGTAACAAAAATCTCTCAATTATAAGGAATTAAGGCAAAATCTGTCTGCCATCAGGGAAAAAAATGAATCTGAATACAACCCTGACACAGCACACAGTTCACCTGGAGAAAAGAGGGGCACCCCCACTGTTGAGGTTTAACCCTGACATTCTTGATGTGCACTACAGAAGCTCTATCCCCTTCTGCAGAGCATAAAGGTTTGGATTGGGCAGGGAGAGCCTGATTGGCAGATCCTCTGGTGTTGGCCAGCCAGGTGGCGTTTGTTAAATGTGTACCTATATGTTTGAAGGTCCCACCACCCACTGCTCTCAGCACAGCTTTAACAATCCTTTGAATCATTCAATCTTCCTGTAGGCTGGTGCACGGTGTGGGATGTGAGACACCCCCTCAGTGCCAAGTGTCTATGAGATTGCTTCAGAAATGAGTACCATTGTCTGAGTCAATTATTTCTGGGATGCCACGCCTCCCTAAAATTTTCTTTTCAAGGCTCAGTATAGTGTTCTAAGTGGTGGCACAGGGCACAAGTTGTGTTTCCAGCCATCCAGTGCTTTCTTTCACCATTGTAAGAGCATGGTTCCCGCCTTGGCAGGTTTGTGGGACTGTTTGCATACTGAGCATTATGTTCTGTGGTGTGGCAGATCTGTTTGGCCAGTTCAGGTCATCTGGCCATGCTCCCTCATGACTTCTGTGCACCTGCGCAGAGCAGAGCACAGGATCTGAAAAGTCCTTGACTCAGGGTAAGAACTGCTCAGCCCCAGCTGGAACATCAGCATGTTAGCAAAGATATTATCACATTAAATTTAAAATACAGCACTGTACCAGCAGCTACAAAGAAGAGCATTGACTCTATCCCAGTCAAAACCAGGACACAAACACGGGTGTAAACAGGACACTCTCCGGAGGGAACAGAGAGAAATAGGCACTTTCAGGGAGAGTTTTGTCTGGTCTACTTTAAGCATCTACCTTGGCAGGACACACCTTAAAGATGCTGTGTCTCTTCACTGACTAAGTAGGGCAGGGCTCTTCTCTGTAAGAGCCTAATGCAAGGTGAGATGAATCCTGCTTTATTTCTCTCCAATTACAGCCCATTCAGAGTCATGTACAGCTGCAATAGATGCCTGATTTCAGCTATAGCAGCTAGTTTGGCATCAGAATCTGAGGGGGGTGATAAGAGAGCCAGATCAGGACTCATTTCCTAGGAACCGCACACACAGTAGGGAATTTTTACAACACCTAAGCACAGCTCTCAGAATAAGCTAATTACCAGCCTCTCTGTCCCACTTTCACAGTTTTATAGCTTTGATCATGAGAGCCTTTGAGCCAGACTCCCGACTCCCACATTGCATATGTAGAGACTCCCGCACAACAAGCCCTGGGTGTGATTTAAGAAATAATACCAGACTAAAATAGGATTTTCATTTTCTCTAAATATAGTTCAAGTGTCCAGGCACATTGCTGCTAGTCGATACTTGGATCATATGACCAACAATGAACACCTTCTGTAAATATCTTTCCTGCAATAAATATCACAGAATTTCGTTTGCTCTTATTTCTAAAAGCTAATTTCAGCTTCTAGAAGCTGAAGAGCCTGAGCTGCTTCTCAAGATGAGAGGAATGACTGAAGGGAGAGGTTAGATGCATTCAACAAAACAAGCAGCAAAATACCTTCACAGAGGTGCTTTATTTTTAATTAAAGGAGGCTGTTGTAAGCTGCCACTGTGCCTTCCTCTCTTTAAGAGATCATGGCAGAGCAGTGCTCTGCAAGGTGAAAGAAGTTAAAATGGAAAAATTTGTTCATTCAGTGCTGCTCCAGTATTGTCCATCTCTCAAGGTCATTAGCAAATCTGCCTAAAGCCTCATTTGACAGGCACTGAAGTTGCTCAAGTCTAAGCACTGAAAGGTTCAGTGGAAATGATGAGATTTCACAAGCTATATTCAACTTGCTAAGATATAAGCAGACACCCTCTGGGCACACACAGGTCTCTCAAGCTGAGCAAGCTAGCCCGGGAGCCAGGGCTGACTTGGCCACTCTGTGACATGCTCCCAAAATGACAGAACAAAAGCCAGCAGGTCAGAATGATGGCCATTAGACTGTTTCAATTCACAAAAAAAAGTTTCATTTCACCTTGGGCTCCAGATTCAGTATTGCTTGTTTCAGGAAAAAGCACTAATAAATAATGAGAGAAAAGACCAGGTTTTCACAAGATAAATAGTCCCAAGGGCACATACAGGACAGACATCTTTTTTTCCCCATCTCTCGCAAAAGAACTGGCTTCTTACTCATTCTTTGTTTCTTTTGTCCTACTTCTTGCGGCAGCATCTTTGTTGAGACTTTAAAAAATGGCACAGACCATTATTTACACTCCTGACTTTTCCTCAGTCATCTTCAAGGACGGCTCTTTACCCCAGAAAAATGGGAGAGCTCCCTGGACTGGCCACACTGGAGACAGTGGCAGGCAGGCTTTGCTGTGACCCAGGCTCTTCTTCAACATACAAAATGTTGACAGGAATTAGTCTCCACTGGAAACCCCTGCCTGCTTGAGATGGAGACAATCCTGTGTTTAAACAATCCTTAACAAGTCCTAAGAATGGGATACTGGAAGGATCTCCTGGGACAAGCCTTATCCCCAGCTGTCACTTATCATCAAGTTCCATCTATAGGCTGATCATGTTTCGCATTAAAAAAAAATTTTAAAATATTAAGAAAAAAAAAAAAAGGAAAAAAGAGAGAGAACAAAAACCCCGCAAACCTATGAAAACATTTTTTTCCTCATTGCCACTGCTGGAGGGTCTTCCAGAATCTCAGCAATTGCTGCAACAACAATTAGGAGCACTTTTCTAACTTTCAGAGATTTTTCCATCATCATTTAGTACCTAATTTTCCTTATAGTTGTATTCCTCAGATGAATTTGTTCTGATCTTTCCCTGGTGTTCCCCCACTGGTGTATTTACAGCCAACAGCCACACCTCTTCTCACTCCTCCTTCTGCAAGACCAGACAAGCTCCCAGCTCGGTCAGACTGTCCAAGTGGTGAATTCTCCTTTCCCAAGTCACCACCGTGTCCACTCTCTGTGACTGCTGCGCTATAAACTCATCTTTCTTTTCGAATGTGCAATGAGAGCTGTGCAGTATTCAGCACAATTTAACACTTCCCTGCTGGAGATACTTCCCTTGAGACCCTCCAGCACTGCCTTTACCTTCTTCAGACCTGCACCATTTCTATGGCTCATGTTCAGCTTTTATCTGTTACACACAGCTCTTTCTTCTCCTTAGTTACTGCCTGCTGATGAGCTCCCAGCTTATAATAGAAATCCATCTTATTACTCCCTAAATCCCTGCTACAACAAAGTATTTAGGTTTCTAATTCCTATTTAGACAGCTCCTAACATCCCACAGAAATCAGTAGGAATCAACTGATGCTACCCTGCTCCCACTGAAATCAGTGGGAATTAGGTTTTTTAGTATAGAGTAGACTAAGCTATCAGCTTTTCTCTAAGATGCTCATAATAGAAATATTATCAGCAGGAGACAGGACATCATGAACCTTAATATTTCTAATAATTATTTCAGGAGTTTCAAATCAAAAGATGCTTTTAAAGACCTAGTAATGAATTCAAAAACAAAATAAGCATGCACAGGGATTTGACAGAACTCTTTCTTTTTTAAAAAAATAACTTTACTAACTGAGAAGCCCTGTGCTGTACCTTCTGTTTGGTGAGGAAAAATATTAAGTCAAAAATATATTAATAATAAATAAATAAATAAAAATAATATTAAGTCAAAAAAGGCAAAGTACTACTAGTAATGATAATAATATAACAGACCTAGCTTTTCTGTCTGAGGCAGAAGGTCCAAGTGGAGCTGCATTGAAAAGAAAATACTCCCTCCTAACCTTCTCATCCCCTAAATCACTGCTGGTACGCCCAGTAATTTTCAGTTTCAGGAACACCTGTGAGTAAATCTTGAAAAACAGTGACTGCAGAGAGGATGGACTTTGATTATTGTATTCCGTGCATCACTATTTCAGACATTTTTCAAAACTTCTGTGTTTTTCTTGGTGCTACAGTCTAGCCTTGCCATATTGCTAAATTATTACACAATGATACTTCTTAGGATGTCACTTGAATAAAATAAGGCACAAGAAGAGAAAAGCCTTTGGTGTAAAAATCATAATAATTTAGGAAAATGTTACTTCCAAACAAGCCAAAATCAGACAATTATTTGTTGGAAAACCTAGACTGTAAGAATATTGCTAATAATATGTTCTGCAAAGTAATAAAAGTGTGTGGTTTACTTCCAACCTGCTTTACAAACATGAAATAATGTAATAAACTATGAGAAAAGGTTGCATTATAGTAATTACATGACAGCTGAGAAGCAAAGGCGTGCCAGTTTTCTTCAAGACAATTTGTTTCTTCGAAATTTACCCAGGATGACTGGCATTTCTTCGTGCATCAGAGATAAGCCCTTGTTGCAGAAATGGGTGCAAGAAAGGGGTGAGCAGAGCCTCTCGGTGCTGCTCTGTGGCAGCCCATGCAGAGGCACAGGCAGCGCAGAGCACTGAGCCCTAGCTCTGCACCCAAACCCCAAACTATTCACCTCCCAGTGAAATGGGAGGATTCAATTCCAACATAATTTCTCTAAGTAAAGGTCTGAAATGCTTTAAATCATCTCGCTGCAGTGAGATTTCCCTGACACAGCTTTTTGGAAGAAAACTACAATACTTCCCTATGAGAAGACCCAAGTCAAACACAAAGGGTGACAGAGGGAAATAGTCAAGATGTGTCCCTGGAGACCTCAGGAGATTTAGAGAGCAGCCTGAAGACACAGATGAAAGTTTTGTCCCCCTATCAGTCTTTTCAAAATAACTCAGCCCCCAGAAAAGTCCAGATTTATAGTTTCAGAGGCAATTGTGTGAAGCTGGTTCTGTATATTAAAGAAGTAACATGAAGAAATTTAACCCAGGAGTGTTCATATATATATATGAAATTTATATATTTATATTTATATTTATATTTATATTTATAGTTATAGTTATAGTTATATTATTTATATTTATAGTTATATTTTTATATATGTATGTGTGCGTGTGTTCACATATATATGTGTGTACGTTATATTTTGCATATATATTTGAATATAAAAATAATAGAAGATAGTGAGATGCTCATATTCTGCTTAAAGAAGCAATCAGAGAAGATGCATGGAGGTGCAAGTAACAAAGATATGTTGATAGAAGTACTCCCCTTCTGTGGATTAACAGCTGGATTCTGCAGGGTGGCACAGGCCACTGCAATCTTCCCCAAAATCTGGACTACGCTTGTGTTTAACAGGGATAACTAATCTCCTTTAAGGACTCTAAGTGAGGGGGAGTTCACCACTTTTTCTGGTGGCTGCTCAAATAACTAATTTATCTGACAACTAGGATGTTACCATTTTTTTCTAACTTAAAACCCATCATGCCACAATATGAGAAAATACAAGACTGGGAGGGACCCTGAGAGGCCTCTTGATTAATTTTTTTTTTCAGGAAGGGATCAGTTTTACCTAACCTGCTGTTGTATGTGATGTTGGTTCTCAGCAATCCACATGGGTGTAGACAGGACCAAATCCCTCATTCCCACTTTCTCGTAAGTAACCTGAATAGATTACGTTCTTCAAATCTTCTAAAGAAAAGTTGATTTCCTAGTTCTCAATTAGTGTTTGGGCCTGGACCTCTTCTGCATGTCCATTATTTCCATATTTGTTTGGAAGGATGTCAGCTCAGTTGGATGAAATATTTAGTTAATGAACCATCTAGAGCTGAGTTCAAATAAAGTATCACTCTCTTACAAACACACACTTTTTTTTTTTTTTAGTATCCCCTCCAGAGACATTTGTTCTTTTTCTTTCCTGTCCTTGCACCTTGATTAGGCATTATGAGCCTTAATTTTCTGGATGAATACTAAAAAACCAAACCTTTCTAATCATTCATCTCACAACATGTGTTAAAAAGTAACTATATATTATCACGTGCTATATCAGAGATGAAAACATCATATGGCATCTGCCCAAGAGCTGGTGACCAAACCAGTCCTCTACTAATGGCCTCACCCAGGAACAGCTACGTTAATAACTCCAGTTCTGACAGTTTTTCATCCATCTATTTTTTTCCCTGTTGATTCCCTTTAATGCAAGATTTTAATCAGTGTGTCATGCAGTATTAAGTGAGGCGCCTTGGAGAAATCCAAAGGTACCTCCTCAGCACAGCTGTCTTAATCATCCAGACCTATAATCTTATCAAAAAGAGATAACAGACTTGTTTAACAAGATGTACGTTCCATTAAAACCATTTTGCCTGGCGTCCATTACCTTCTTAAGCTCTAACTCTTCATTGGCAGAGTCCTGAACTCACTGCCCCATGGTCTGGCCTGTAGGAAACGTCAGGGTGACTGATGGTCTCTGCTTTCTCCCTTTCCTACCCAGGCATCACAACAGGATCGTCTGAAGATACAGAGCTGCCTTATTTACCAGGATGAATTATCAACTAACCACAGCAGATCTGGGTAATTCTTCCCCCAGCCCATCTTGGTGCCCAATGTAAATTATTTTCTTGATTTGTTTATTTAAAAAAATCTGGTGTCAAATTCTGCTTTGTAGCCTCTTTTGATATGGATGGTTAAAATTTTATTTTCATCCACAACATCACTTGTACTTAAACTTTCTTCTTTGTTTTGTATCTTTCAAGTATAGAATAGAAATATCTGCTGAATATTTTTCTTTATTATTTCTGATTTTATATATACTTATTGCATGATTATACCTCTGAATCCAGTAGATAATATATTCTTGATCTTAACTTTTCTTTTCTCCCCTAAAATATTATTCTTACTATTTGCAATCCTAGCAATTGTTACTATTCTATTCACTCTTTAGCTTTTTCTTATCAATAGCTTACATTTTAAAACTTGTAACTTTCATTTCTGTTTTTTAACTCCCACTTCTTTCCTGTTCTTTACATCAGGAAAATGTTTCTGTCACAGGTGCTTTTTCCTACAGGATGCCTTTAAAAAACCAACAAAACAAACAAACCAAACAACCCAGTTTTCTTGTTTTGAATTTGGAAGATCATGATTTTATGGGCCTTTAGGAATATTCAGATAACCCATTTACAGAGTTACAAATGACAAGCTTTGCCACTCGTGTTCCCACACTGCAAACAGAGGTTTAAGGAGAAAACAGTGGCATTGTCCAATGAAAGGCAGAAGTTTTAGCTGCTAAACATCATACCCTTCAATATTTCAAATCTGTATTCCAGCATTCTTTCTGACCCAGAATCATAGATAAACACATAATGGTTACGTGAGCTGAGAGGAAAAGTGTCTTCTCTTTTTTCCTTGCCCGTCCAAATTTACAGAGGCAAAAGGGTCCCCCTCTCTTTCCCAGCAACCAAGAGGGATGTCTCTCCCCTTTGCAATGGATCTGTGTCATGAAGTTTCCTACGGTTTCACCAGTTACAGTGCAGGTCACTGCCAGGGGACAGTCCCTCCGTACCTCAGGATCTCATCTGTAGTTAAAAGCTTCCTCACCTTCTCTTGGAAAGTTGCTGTGCTGTTCTATTCTTCCCTTTGCAGGACATCTGCTTAATTTTCCTGAGACTGTTCACCTCTTTTGGCCAATCCTAGCTACTTTTTGAATTGTCTGTTTTGAGTTGCACAGAGCTTATTTTCTTTCCCGTTTTTTGAAGCTGTTAGTTCTTACATATTGTAATCCTCTAACCACACAGAGATATAATTTCCTTTTCTTTCCTTTTCTAAGCTGTTTCTTACTCCATGTCCTTGTGATGCAAACTCCATTTCTGTGACAGAATGAGCTGCACTATTGTATGGATCTGGATGTCAAGGAAGTTATGTCTACTCCTGATATATATGAAGATGATGAGCTAATTCCTCAAGAAAAATATGTTTCTATACCTTATAAGCAAAACTGTCTCTTCAGGCAGGATTTTCTAAGGCATGTCATGACCATTGATTTCTCTATAATACTTGATAGTGAATTAAACTTGTCCCAAGCAAGACCACTAACCTTTCTTCCATTAATTCGCACGTGGAATCCATTAACTAAAGAGATCTTACATCCTTCAGCTGGGACAGACTAGACAAATATGCATGAGTCACTTCCTCACTAAGAAAAATTACACAAACTACGGATATTTCAGAAATAAAGCAAGATGTAGCTTTTTGAGAAGGTTATCTGAGTTTGTTTCACTATAATTTTTTTTATTTTCAGAAATCTAGACAGGCAAATTGCCCACTTTTCCTCAATTGAGCTGAGATGTTTTTTGTAAGTGTTAACAAGTAGAAGACTACATTTGAGTAAACCGTGACATCTCTATAAACAAAGTATACTGGGGGAGAAGAGATGGAAATGCACTCTGATTTACATTTAAGGTTCAATCTGATCATCGCTGAAAACACCAAACTTCCTCTTCGTACAGTTTCAGCACATGGATACAGGATGAAAAGAGGGATTGCACAGTAAAACTTTCTACTAGAAAATGCAATGTTGAAAGCTGTCTGTTGAGTGCCCTATTCTTTTGCGCAAATTGAAAGTCATTAAAGTGCCACAAACAGAGATCTGCTTCTTAAATCTGGACTTCTGAAATGAGCAAAAGAAGATACAGAATCTAGGTCATGTAATTTCTGAGTCCACAAATGTCAACAAAACTTCATAGTCTGGAGTGATTAACATTCAACTGCAGCAACTGCAACCAGTAATTTTTTTTGTTGTTGTTCCAAAGCCTTAAAGCTGTAACTATAAAACTGTCTGTTCAGCAATTATTGATGTTGGATTGGGTTTCTCCTGATTGTTTGGTGGGTTCTGGACACAATTTTCAAAATGGTGCAATTCATACATTAATTTTCAATACTTGGTTTATAAAACATTGGAGGAGGATGAAATGAGCAGCAATGAGGCTATTTGTGTGCATTGTTGAATCTGGGGCTTGGGGGAAGACTTCAGGCTACTGCATTCTTAGGTCTTTGAAAGCAGCTGCACCATCAGGCTTCTGTGCTATTCTTCCTGGGATGAGGGCACACAGGAGGGCAGCATGAGTTTTACAGTGCTTCAAAACCTTGATTCCTTCCTTGAGTTAGCCTCCACTGTATGAGGGAAGGAAAGGGATGGAATCCCCACCTGCCTGGATTAGCTGTGCAGGGCAGGCTGTTGAAGCACATTATTACAATTACCATTTTCTGTCACAGGACATCAGCTCCACGGCCATGGGTCGCTACATGTGGCACTGTGATTATTTTAGTGTCAATACGGAAGAAGAGATGGATCCAAAACTCCTCCAAGGGCAATGCCTTCCACCAGCCTGGGGGAACCACCTCAGTCACTGATAGATCAGTGCACCAGGCAGGGAAAGCACCCGTAGGGGAAAGGGGCTGTAGAGCAAGAACAAGTCTGGCCCTGTTTGCTCAGCTGTCTGTGGATGTTTTGAGCATGGAGCTCCTCCAAGAATGGACCCTAAATCAGCAGGTTATTGCTTGGCAGGTGTGCCACATGCAAGTTACTCTTTGTTGGAATTCCTCTGTGTCTTTCTTGCCCTGCCTTGAAGTATATAAAGTTAATTTATTACCACACCTGCAGTCCCCAAGGTGTGTTTCAGGATGACCTCTCTTTGACTTGGTATTATTACCATTCCCTCCTACTAGCATTTAAGTCATATCCCCTTCCTGCATTTTTCCCATCTGAATTTAAAGGGGTTGAGGAAACAGAGTTTAATCACTGAGCTTCACTGGCTTTATTATGTTATGGCATTGAACCTCAAGGCTTGGCAGTAAGGGGAACTTCATAGTAAGTTATAATGATCCATCTTTTCTTATGTATTGTGAATTTTAAGCCCCCTTCAGTGACAATTTATAATTTCTACATGGTATATGAATTATTTAATTCTTCCAAGCTCTAACACGTATGAAAAAAATGCTGAGAAGCAATATAGATCTAGACATGCTTCCACTGAAGACAAAAATCCAGCCCCTGGCAATTTCATTGGAAGCTCACAAACTTATGGGTTTGTTTAAATGGAAATTGCTTCATTACCAAGGTGACTTACAGTGTTATTTACAGAGTTGGCTTTCAAGACTCATGTAGACACAAAGATTAGGTTCAACTCCTAAAACAAATTCCTGACACTGCAAGATCTTACAGAATTTCTGGAACCTCACCTTTTTTGGTCCTCTCTGATTTGGTGTCCCAGACTCTACCTTGGCTATGGTCTGGGGTTTGAGAGAAGGCACTGGTATGGTATTTACTGTCTAAGTGCAGAAACAACATGCTGTGAGGGTCTATTTTATCTTCACGCCTGCAGTAGGTATGAAAGATCATTCCTCAGGACTGGCATAGACAGAACTCTTCCAGGAAGCAGTCGCTGTTTGTGAACAGTCCAAACTCTGCCAAAGAAAAGGAGTGGGTAAAAGCCAGAAGGGACATTTATGCAACTCTTGGAAGGCATCTGCAGCTAAGGGAACAGATTCCAAACTTCTAGGCAAAGGATCCCAAAAAAAACCCTCTGCAAAGCTCATCGCAGACACTTCCCTTCAGCAGCAGCTGTCTTTGAGGGGGATGGAGATGCTGCCCGTGCCATGCTCCTGGCTTTTGTTGCTATGGTAAACCAGAAGTTTTTCTCAAGACAGAGCTTTACAAGTTCCATTATTTACATTACATTGCTGTCTTCATTTCCTTCTACTCCTCTTTCTTATTTCCTATTCTCCCCATTCCCATGGACTGCCTGTCCACATCATTAAATAATTAACACTCCTTTGTATTACGCACCAGGGATAGCATTGCAAACATCAGCCATAAGATGCAATTCAAAGGTACAGAAATTCCTCTCTGATTTGAAATCCAGCAGGGAAAATGTTCAACCTTGAGATCATATTTTTGAGTGCATTTACATTTCTGTATTGCTCACAGCAAATAATTTTTAAAACTTAATTTGCATTTCAATTTTTGTCATTCCATACTTACTGTATTTCACTCCACATAAAGAATGAAAATAGACTGTGAAACTTACTGGAAGCTAAAAAATCTGGCTCTTCTTTTCTAGCAAAGTGATGCAGTGTTTGGCTTATAAACCCAGCAAGGGAATAATTCCAATTAAAATTGTTTTCATTGGAATGCTTAAATATGGAAATATTTCTATTGGTTTGAATCTTCATTTCACAGAACTTAAATTCAGCTCTAACCTGACGTGTTGCTGTAATTTCTGAAAAATCCATATAGTTTCTTCCTAGCCTGCAGACCCTGAAGTTGACTAACACTTCTACAGAAGTTATTAAGTAAAATTACTGAGGCTTGCCTGATGAGAGCAGGATCCCATGCTACTTTTGATAGGCTTAGTGATAGGCTTTAACACTTCTATAAAGAAAAAAATTCAAGCAAGGAAAGAATCTCAAAATATATGAGCAAAGAAGAATTTGGGAAATGTATTGGGAACAAACCTGAAACAAGGCACTCCTCTTTTCTGCTAGTTAGTTGGAAGTGGAATAAGAATGTTTCAGGATTTTTATCTCCTCTGGGCTGGAATAAACCTACCTTTCAAAGTTCTTTAAATTAAAAAAAAAAAAAAAAAAAAAAAGTATGAGAAAATCCAAAATTGGCTCTGTGGAATGTTTTCCATCCATTAGCCTTTTTTTTTTTTTTTCAAAACTGAAATCTCAACTTCATTATTTTTGCATCCAAAAACAACAGAGAATGCTTCCAAATGTAGACATACAGATTTAGTGTACTTCCACTGAAAACATGTGTAAATCTCCAGCTACCTTTCTTTGCCTGGAGGAAAATTCCTTACTCTTCTTAGTCCTTGAAATCCACTGCAACAACAACAAAAGGACAACTTCTGACAATTAGAAATTGCTTGTGGTGGAAGAAGGTGACTAGGAGGTCACCTCAACAGGGTATCTTTATTTTTGAGATGATCTTTCAGCTCCAGAACGACTCTCAGACTGACACAGAAATAATACTTGTCCCTTATGACATGTAACATATCTCTGCTATATGTTGCTTTGAAGGCTGGCTTATCTGGGTCTTTTTAAACTCTCCAAGGAGAAATTCCAGTGGCAGTCCTTATGTTGGAGAAATGAGTCAGGGATAAGTGGAACTCACTTGTGCTACTAATTAATATGTATCCTTTGAGGATTTGAAACAATAACACCAATTCTGCCACCAACATGAAAACAGAATTCAGCTGTTGTTCAGCAGAGAAGAAATCTCTTTTCCTGACTACCTGTCAGTAATTAATCACAGGGTCCTTCAGAGGAAGAGAAGGCAGCAAATAGAACAGTTTCTTCATCAACCTGCTCCAAATAAGCAGGGAATCCTGATTCAACAGTTCTTTGTGTTTTCTATCATAGATCAAGTTAAAGTCCAAGAATTTTATCTCAAAAACTCTGTGTTCCATCGTAATCATTATTATGCATGTGATATGGCACGGCACATCATCTACTGGACCTCAATTCAGGAAGTTCTGATGGAATGAATAAGGAAATCTCCCAAGAGACATAAGTGAGATTGTTCCCATATTGCTGACCTCTTGAAGGCAAGGTGGGAAAGAGTGGTCCCCTCTCCCTTCCCCCAAAGCACAGGAAGAAGATGCCATGTGGCTGGGGCTGGCTGGCATCCACCACGCTGCCGAGAGGCTTTGGAGCTCACCCCTTGGCAGTCCTCCCCGAGCCCGTGCCAGGTCAGTGCTCTGTGCTGCAGCCCAGAGCAAGGCTCCGAGCGTGAGCTCTGCTGTGAAAGCACTGATTGAGAAACAGAAGTAACAGATGAGGTCCCAGTGGGCTGGAAGGAGGCAGTTTTAGAGGGGAAGAGGTTATGCAGTGGCGAGACCAAGGGGAGAATTTGAGCTAAGCTCTTGACCTCCCACAGACTTTCAGTGTGCAATTGAAGACAAATTATAGGGTCTGCTTCTGTTTCAGGTCCCCATGTACAACATGGGTGCAATTATATTTTCCCTTCTCCATGGAAGTGCTGGGAGGATGAAATGTAAATGTGCTGCCATGGTACAGCAGTTGCAGCCACAAAAGCCTATAGGATCTGAAGGTCTGAATGGGACAAAAGTCTGGACCCTCTGTGAAACTGGAATGAGCTAGAATGAGACAATGATATGCCAGACCAGCACCTACCAAAGGAGAGAAACTGGAATGTGGAATGATGGCTTTTTACATTCCCAGAGCAATTCCAGAAAATGACAATACTATCAATAGTAACCATTCACTGCTCCGTTACACCCAAATAACCAATGCAAAGCTCAGCTAAATGTCAGATCTCCTCCACTGTCATAAAAGAGCTTGTGCAATGCTGACAGTCAGAAACAAACCGTTTAGGGGAATGAGGAAGATTGTAATGAGAAATGTCAGGGAGACAGAAATAGCTGGTCCCCTCACAATTCCACCCTGAAGAAACAGTTTCCTACAGCATGAGACTGGGGATGAAAGGAGGTAAGGGAAGGTTATGAATTGTGCCATAGAAAGTCCTTGTTACAGAGAAATCTATGTAGCTATAAATCTTATAAACAGATTTTTTTCTCAACATCAGCAAAAAGGCAGAGAAAGTCACAAGGAATGATGCCATAACTGAAGAGAATTACAAAGTAGAATTTTTTGTTTATTTGAACCAGAATGAACAGCACTCACATTTTCCATCATGCTCACACTTGCATCTGAGACCTTGTTAAGTGTCTTGTTAAGTGTTGCTGCGTTTAACTTCACGAAATCCTTCAGCAGGATAGGTGCAGAGGGAGGACACAGTTTTGAGGACAGCCAAGTGTCAAACACTGCCAGGGAAAAGGCAGCCATGGCCTGGCTGCCTTCTGTGCTTGGGCCAAGGTGCAGCACAGCCAGCCGGGGGTCGCAGAGATGGGGGGGACACATGGTGGCTTCAAGGAGCCACGGGCCATACTTTCTCTGTTTATGATATTAAAGCAGGGAAGGAGGAGCAGAAGAGAGAGGTGGTTCATGTTCTTCAGCCATACCTGGGGCCACGCATCCAACCCAGTGGAGACCTTAGATGGACACACCTATCTTAAACCCGAATTTCCTCACCACGTATATCCACACTGTTCATCTTGGCCAAGGCTGCTGGGCAGTTTAGAGCAGCCTCCACCACGGCAGCTTAGACCCCGAACCCATGAATTAAATGAGTTTGAGCAGTCACAGATGTCAGCCCCTGGCCTTCCAGCCTCATCAGAGTCCCATTCAGTGCGAGTTTAAGGGACATCGTTAAAATCTCGGCGCACAGGTGGAGAAAAGAAGCCACAACAGAGAATGCCATGAATTATATTTGTCCTGCAGCTGCCTTTCATCAGTTGTTCTGCAGGAATGTGCCCCAGCTCAAGGGGGAGTAGTCAGGGTGGTCACACCAAGGGTGTAAAAGGACGTGGTTGAAGCATGGCTGAACAGACAGACCCCTTCTCCTGTCCTCTCAGGGGCTTCCTGGAACCACATCCAACACCAGTGAGGGTTTCCTCCAGGGATTAGCAGCTTCCCTATTTTTAAATAATTTACACAAAAGCATCTTCCTTCCCTAAGTCTGGTTATTTTTAGACAGAGAAAAACACACACCCTTATCTTTATAAATAATCAGAACCATATGGCCTAAGCATTCTAAAGAGATCAGTGAAACCAGTGTTCCAAGGGAGGGACTTTGTGTGTGCATGTGTGTCTGGGTGTGTGCTTTGCAGAGCTGAGCTGTGGCAGCCTGGCAGCCTCAGGGAGAGTGCAGGACTCACAGCAGGCTCTGCAGCCCAAGAAGTTCTTACATCACTGTTGCAAAGCTGCCTTGGGCTATATAAAGCAGGAGACAGGTCATTTTTTTGCATGGTTGTGTTTTTTGTCTCACTCAACATGACCAAGAAGGGCCAAGATCGGTCTTGGAGCTGCTAAATATCTGAGACAATCTCAGCCACCCGCACGATAAGAGGATTGGAGAACTTGATGTATAAATCAAGGCTGAAGGAACTGGGTTTGTTCAGCCATGAGGAGAGGACTTTAGTGGGAATCTAATCATGATCTTCCAATACTTAATGGTAGTTATAAAGAAGAAGAAGGTACTTTCTTCACAAGGATGCCCAATGAGAAGGCAGGAGGCAATGGGCACAACTGGCTTCAAGAGAAATTCCACCTGGATATGAAATATATGCTTCACTGTGAGAACAATTAAACATTGGAACAGATTGCCTTAGAAAGCAGGAGTCTTTCTGAATGGAAATATTCAACACTTGACTTGACAAGGACCTGATAACCTGATCTAAAGTCTGCTTTCAACAAAAGGTTGGACTAGGTGATCTCTGAAGGTCTCTTCCAGCCTAGACTTCTTTGTCATTCTGTGATTCAGAGTTCTTCATGTATGCCAACTCTCCAACTGCAGTAATTAAAAAATTGAATCCCCTAAGTTCATCAAATGGACTCAGATAATGAGGTAGAGCTCATAACCTGTGTCTTAATGATCTAGTTCTGCAGGCACAAAGGTTTTGACTCTGAGGGACATGAAGGTGCATGCAAAAACGGAATGAGTTTCCATATTTGAGACAGGTGTGCACAAAGTAATTCAGATCAGTTTATAGTTCATCATATTTTGCAGCAGAGCTGGCACTGAGACCCCCAGCCAGTAAGGGAATCCCATTGTAGAAGGTCTTGTAGTCCACAATGACAATTTCAGTATGAAATGCAAAAGGATAAGCAAGATCAGACCCCGTATTTGTATGGAAGACAGTGTTCCTTTTGCTGCAAACACACAGCAACCTCTATAATAACTTCTATCTGTTGGCTTCCACTCCCATCCTGCCACTTGGCAGGTCCGTGCAGAGCTCTGGAATACAAATCTCCAAACAGCCAGCAGGAATCATGCAGCAACCTGCACATGGGAGTTGAGGAGACAAACATTCCCCAGGAGAGCTTGTTTATTTTTAGGTCTACAGAACCCACTAAAAATCTGTTGAAACAAATAAAGACAGAGCCCCATGGTGACATCTAATGCTGTAAGTAAGAAGACAGATGCATGTATGAGCGGAGTAGATTAGATGAGTGATCACTGCCAAAATCAGTCAGCGTATCCTTTTCAGGTCATAAAACTGTTTTTAATAGTAGGGCAGAAACATGCTAACATTGCTTCTCTGTTTACTTGTTTGTTTTAATTCCTAATCCCAGGAAGTAGTCACTTTGAGCATTTCACACTGTATATAAGCAGTCAGCAAGCTTAAAAATTAAAAGTCTCTGCTGGAGAGTGAATGGAGGTCTTTGTGCTGCCCAGCCTCCAGCTCTCCTTGGCCAGTTGAGATTTACCCTCATGTGGGGAGCTCTTTGATGGATGGCATAATGAGGCTCAGAGGGGTACTAATCCCCCAAGGTTTAGGGGGGTCGAACAGAGGGTAAGAAAGGCCACGCTGAAGCAGACTTCAGCAAATCTCAGCCAACAGCCACTTCGGCAGCGTTCCCAGCCAGCGTAGGTTAGTGCTGTCTCTGGAGTATTTCTAGCTGCTGATGAGTGCAGGAGTCCAGGAGGAGAAGAGAGAGTGAGTAGGCTGCAGCATCTGTACCTCTCTCAGTGAAAAGTGCAGCGCCAGCCCTCCCTTTATGGAGACACTTCTACATGGGCACACTCTCATCCTCAGCCTCACATGGCCAGGAGAAAATGAGCCCTGTTGGACTGGTGAGGAGGATGGCCAGCAAACACAGACACAACAAGCTGGAAAAGCAGATTCCCAAAAGCTGCTGTGTCCCCAAACTCAAAAGAAAATTATTGATTTGTGCTTATAGTGAGGGCTCTAAAGCCAGTCAAAGTGATCAGCAGAGGTGGGATGTGCATGGAGCAGTCTTGTTAGTAATCAGGAGAATTTCAGATACTTGATCATTGCTGCCAGCAAGGGACAATTGCACATTTATAGACACCAAAAGTTAATGGATGACAGACAGGGTATTGCCACTGCAGCCGTACAGAGCAGCAAAACAGTGAAAGATGACTGTGTGGCTCATCACTATGTGTTCCCTCATCTCACGGTAAATTAGACACAGAACAATTCTCCTTTTCCCCAGCTCTCCTTTGGTCTTTTCATTTCCATCAATATGATTGCAAACTCCAGTCCTTTTGACCTGTACCGAAGGAGAGAGAAAATCAAACACACACATCCCTCGAATTCATGACTTTTAAGTTATTTACCTCTGCTATCTCTATCCAACCAGAGTACTGTAGGGACTTTCTGTCACAGTAATATTTGTCACTGCTCTGACTTCAACCTTTCTTTTTGTTGGTACCTTAAAATAGTTTGGTTTCTTTCTAAACAGGTGCTTAGTTTTAATCAGTGTTTAGCCCCATTACTCATCTAAGTATTCATTATTTCTCAGTTCACTGATATTTAATCATCCCCATTTGATCAAACTGAGTTCTTCATCTGCTCTTCACAGCTTCCACGCTTTGACTCTGGTCCCTGGTGTACCCAGCTGCTTTTCTGCCTGTAAAATTTCTCTATAGACATTTTATTTTTTACTTCATGCGTAGCTAGGATCAGGAGATGAAGCCTTCCTTTGAGTGATTGCTTTAATATTCATTCTTTTTTTTTCTCTTTCTTGTGCATTACTTGCTTTGTGTACATGTGGGATTTGTGCCAAGAGGTGCTAATTTCTTCTGACGTGGGTGTTGTAAGCGACAGGCGTTAATAAGGTTTGATCTCTGGCTTTTACTTTGCTCAACTTTAGGATTGTTCTTCTCATTTTAGCTGTCTCTTTAACACCTTTGATAGGTCTGAACAACTGCATATCAAGGCATGTTAGAGAGATCTCATTGATATTGATATGTTTGGGATGTACTCCTCTCACTCTGTCTTTGAACTAATCCTTTGATGGAAGAGCTTTTCATTTTGTGCTCATACTTTCACGTTTCTGCCTTGACTTCCAAGGAAAAGGCATCCAGTCATTCCCAAGAGGGCCTTGGGAGGGCAGGACAAACCAGAGTCCCAACGAAAGCATTGTGGTAAAGGAATATCCTGAGTGGCTGCACATGTGTTTAACCCTTACTTTCCCCAAAGAAATTAGATTTCATTTTTTATGAGACTGAGGTTTTTCAGTAGTTACTAACAAGGATTTAATTCCCAAAAATATTTCCCTCAGGTTGAGATTTAGCCCTGGCAGAAATTACTTAACTGCTACAAATTCGTAACTGGAAATAAGCCAACAATTAACCTGATTTGTAGTCTTTGCAGAAAATGATGGACAGAAAGTGACTCTGCACTCGACTCTGGGACCCTCACAGGCCCCAGCCTATCCTACATTTATGTATTGATACAGACACCATTGTAGGGAGCTACTGTGAGATTTCAGCAGCGAGAGAGGTGCATTTTTCTGCATCAAATTCTTACAGTGAAAAATGATGTGGCAGCTTGGTTTTGTCGAGGGGCTGGTGCTAATAGTGCTAACTCAGATCCTGTTCCCATCTCCATAGGCTGCTGCTCCTGCTGGTTCACTTGGTGCACTGAATGCTGCCTTGGCTGCTGTCAGTGCTTCAGTGTCGACGTCTGCAGCTGAACTGTTTAGCCTCTCCCTGAAGTCAGTGGAGAGAAACTGGAATTTCCACAGGGCAGTTGACTCCATCTGGGAATAGGTGTCAAATCTGAAATGTAAATCTGTCAAGACACAAGGACTCACCCAAATGTTGACCTCTGTGTGGTGTAAAGTGCTACATTCATACTCATAACTTGAATCCCAACCTTGCCTTCTCTTCAATGACCTTTTGCACTGCTTTTTACCTTCTCATGATGTTTCTTTGGTACAGAAGAGCACAAGGCTCTTCTCAGCCTCACAGCTCTCTGCAGACACACTGCTCTGGACTCACTTTGTTGGCCCAAATTTAAACAGAGTGACAAAGCGTTGAAAAAAATCTTTTAAAATTTTCCCTACCAACACCCCCAAAACCTGTTGGTTTCTGTGGTAACATTCCAAAATAGGAGTGGAGCTGTTCCTTATTCATCCTATTTGAGAAGAAAAAGTCTACAAGGCCTACAATTATCCACAGGAGCTCAAGTTCTGCATTTTGGGATGGCCCTGAAAACTTCTGAGAGAATGGGAAACTCACCCACCACAAAGTCCACCCATATGCAGACTTTTGACGTGGCCAGGCCGAGTCTCTGCAGCCTCCAGCATCTGAGCTGGACCACACAGCTGCTGTTTGCCAGGACAAGGATAAACCTCCTCACAGTATTCTCCTCAAGCAGCAACAGGTCATTAAGTTAATAACATTAATTTAAAGCTATAATTATCCCACCAACAGTAGTGGGATACTGAGAAAAAACTATGGAATAGTTTATTTCTTGCTCCCTCGGATGTCCATACCACCCTGAGAAGATTCCAGTGAACAGTACCCCATGTCATGAGGAGTCACATCCACGGCCACAGCAGAAAGGTCAATAAATTTGCATTTATTGAGGGTACCAGCTGGAAATGGCAGGGGTTCTTTCCACAGCACCATATCCTGCCATGCTGTTACTTATCTTCCATATGCTGTGGGAAAAAATAAAAAAACTTTAGCCTCCAATGGTCTTTGAAGCCACTAAATGCCACAGAGATTTTTTTTTAAATAACTCTTTGCATTTAATTTGTATTTATTGAAATAGGAGAAAAGATGAAGGAAATGCACCTGTATTTATTTGTCTCATGATTTCCTGATGATTTAGTCAGACCTGCTGTCAATTAGTCACCAGTTTTGCTGTCAAAGAGAATTCTTTTCTCCTCAGTTTCACTGGGTTAAGTGCATATTTTGATTGCCTGTTGGAAACTCCTTGCTTAAGCTGTGCACTGAGGGCATAAAAAATCTGGAGTCAAAGAGAATAAAATTCCTAAGGACTCAGTTCTCTTCCATCCTGTACTAAATTTGGCCATTCACAGCTGTGCTAAGCAGATGTAAAGCTCACAACAGGAGTGAGCATCCACTTAGCAGTCACGTAAGTGACCCCACAGGGTGCCAGGCTCAAGGAGCTGAGTCTTTGTAGTGGAGAATCTACCAATAATGGAAGAAAATGGGCTTTCAGCATTTATGTATTTAAAGCAGCTCTGTGTGTATATGTGTGCATAAGCAGAGAGAAAACAAGAATTTCAGACCGTGTTTCACCCCTTCAAAGCTATGCCATCTGAGTCATCAGGAAACTTGTTACATACATCATGACACAAATGTTAACATGCCTCTGAAGAGATGTTGTTTTCTATTTCCAACAATTGGAAGAGGATTCAACTGTAATGGTCAGATGGGAGGTAATCAAGAGAATCAATGTTGCCTGGGGTGCCTTTTATCCCAAACCAAAGCAGACATCTCAGGTAGCTAGGATGAATCATGCCTAATCATTAGTTATGTAAAGACATTAGATACATAAAATTAGGATGAATTTTACCATTGAGCTTTCTATCTGAACAAGAAAGCTTCATAATCTCTGAAGAAAAGAAAATATCCTCTGGGATTTGCTATTTTTGTCCTACCAAAAGCAAACATTATTTGGTTTGTCTCTTACACATAAATTAGAACACAGAATAACCCCTGAAGTCAATAAAAGGGATTTCTGTGGGCATTGGTAAGTTTTGAATCAAGCTTGAAAAATCAGATCTTTACACCAAATACCTGCTTGAGATAGGAGCAATGTCACGCTTTTAACTTTGGTCTTCTGCTCCCCAGGTTTGCTGTTTGCCACCAGCAACACAGCCTCCACCAGTCTGCTTTGCCCTTTTTCCCACCTGCATTTGATCTTGAGCTACAGCTGGACTTTCTCAGCTGTCTGGGCAGAGCTGTCTGTAAAGCCGTGGTGGACCAAGCCCACTTTCACAGAAACACATTGGACTGTTTTTCTAAAACCTGTTTAAATTCCCTGAACATGTGTCCACAAACATGTCAGGGACAATTTGGCAGGGAGAGCAGAAAGGGACAGACACACCTTGGGGATGCACCATTGCCAGTGCTTCACCTCGGGTAAAGCATGAGGGTTTTGGTCATGCAGTGGGAGTCTCACATGTTTGATGGCCTGATCACCCCTGAGCTCTCACCCTTCTCCGAGAGCTTTTTGGTACTGTAAAAGAGAGACTTTGTTCCAAGTACCATATAATGAAAAAAAATCTATGGTACTTCATGGTAATGTGAATCACTTGATGCAATATTTAGCAACTTAAACAGGTGCCAAGCAGTAGTTATTTGGGCATTTTCCAGAAACATAGTTTATCATTGGAAAATGCCGCTTTGTTGAAATGGAGACTTCTCTTGGGAATATGCCAGTTTTGATGAGATTTTCATAAGAAAGGTTTCCATGGTAGGATAGGATTTCTGGTCAAAATGCCAAAGAGAAAGAGAGATGTTTTTGCTCCTCTAGGAAAGACAATAAGTTATTCTTAGGGCACCTGGTGAGGTCAGGACATCCAGCCCCAAATCCATTCCCAGAGCACATCCTTGGGCCTGGCTGCCCAGTTATCTGCTTGAGTACCTGAGCAGTCCATTTGCTGTTCTCAGCTGACTGTTTCAGCATCCTCTGGAAGAGCTATTCTGCATTCCCTGAATAACTATTGGTGTAGGAATATGAACTCTAGTCCAAACAAGGCTTGAGACTCAGCCAAGCTCCTTCTCCTTTCCTGGCCAAATATTATTTATTCATTAGGAATGTAGTCATTGGAATGAGTAGCTATTCCTCACTTAGCTTAGTATGTGCACCCAAGTCTCAGTAGCTGTGGCTGTGCAGCACTAAAACTTGTGTATGTGTCCATGTTTACAGCCATGTCTGGCTTGCTTTCCCCCACACAACAGCCTGGTGGGAACTGCGTAGCTTGCATGTTGATTGAAAAGTGCTGAGCAGCAACGCAGGAGCCCAAAAGTTTCCACATGGCTGTGGTGGACACATCCCAGCTGCACCTAAATCCAGGAGAGGAGCCTGGGGAAGGTCCAGTGCTGGGTCTGGTCTGAGACGCAGACTAAGGGCCACTGCAATAAAGACAGCAAATGCAGAGACTGAACTCAACAGGAGTTAAAGACATGGAGCACAGCGGAAGATATCTGCTATGGTTCTGTGGATCCACATACTTAAATGAATTAGTTGAAATTAGGAGTGTTCTTATTTCTTTTAATTCAGTGAGGGGTGCTAGATATCAGCTTTTGAGTTTGGCATGTCTCTGATATCTCCAGCTGAGCGAACTTCTGACTTTTTTGCTGGTAAATTTCCACATTTTTGCATTCTTAATGTCATCTGAACAGACAAAGACCACAGATTTATTTTTTTTTTTAAACCAAGAACCATTTCATTATACCCAGAGCTCCTGAAAGAACCACATTGTGGGCAGTAATCGGTGAGAACTTTTTAAAATTTTCTCTATAGAGTAAACATTATTTGCAAGTACTTCATCCATCAGGATTCTCTGAGGTATCATAGTGAACAGCAGCATAAACAGAATGTTTTTACCATGATCCCAGCAAGCTTTTTTCTTATCTACAGACTCAGTGCTTTGGATTATGTAGGAAAGGGTACATAGGAAGCTTACAGTATCTAAAACTTTTTAATTTCATTTCTCACTGCCTTGTGTTCAACTGAGGCAGAAAAAATGTATTTATATACTCAGCTATGAGGACAGTTCTGACTGTTGCTGAGTCAGAAAGAGTAGGTTTAACAGGCAAGGAAGGGGAAGAGCGAAGACTGGGACAGTTGTTTTGCCAGACTGATTTCCAGTTCCGCCACTTGCCGTGCCCCAGTCAAGAGATGACAGTGACACAGAAGCTGAGCAGTGTCTGCCTCTGCCCCACCGTAGCTTTGGGGTTTGCTGGGACAGAGTGGAGGTTGTGTGAACTGATTAAATAGGAGTGAGGGATAGAAAACAACCAAAGGGAAAGTGTTTGCCTGCCAGAGTCCCACCATGGCCCTGCAGGAAAAGGCAAACCAAGTGGTTATTGCCATTGTCGTCTCTCACTTTCACAGTGCCACTGGTACTTTGGTTTTTCCTTAAAGGGTGAATTCGAGGTTCCATACATGGCACAGGTTGCAGTAGGCTGGCACTTGGCACATTTGAAATCTCCAGTTCACACCCCCCTCACCCCTTAGAGACCCAGGCAAATATGCTTTTCCTTCTAATGCAGCAACAGGGTCTTCAGGAGAGAAGTAGATTATTGATTTTTTTTCCCATTGGTAAATGTAATAGAGGACAGACAGATGGAGCATTGAAGTAAAATTGTCTAAACAAACAGATGATAAAGAAGATTTATCTAGCAAGCAGCTCACTTTAAGGCATTATTTTGGGGCAATCTATGGAGTGTAAGGTGAACATCTATCCTCAATATGCCATCAATTTCCAGTCAGCCTGTACTGAAATAAAAATTGACTGCAATTCCATCATGATGAGGAATGTCACCTACAGTATGAGCATCCTAAATATTTATGTGTTTGATCATTATTGTATAGTCCCATGCTTTATTACATTTACATACATTTGCAAATAATTAATAAAATATATACATAAATTTTTTTTAAATTATTATTAAAATACCAGTCCTAAAGCAGTC
This sequence comes from Origma solitaria, assembly GCA_013397895.1. Lineage (NCBI taxonomy): Eukaryota > Metazoa > Chordata > Aves > Passeriformes > Acanthizidae > Origma > Origma solitaria. Next base: position 510,678 of record VZRL01006890.1, on the reverse strand, counting down.
TGGACTTTTTTTGCTTCTTTTAGTCATTTTAAAGGGAGCATGACAAGAGTTTCAAAGGACCAGGCCTCTATTGCACAGCTTACAGAAAATGTCTTAACAACAATCAAAAGGTGTAAGACAATACCTTAACAAAACATGTGATGAAATCCAATCCTGATTAACAAAGCACCTAAGGACAGGCCTAAGTTTCATTTCAACAGCAAAAAGTTGAGCATGTCCTCGAGCCCCTCACTGGCCCAGGGGCTGAGCCAGGTCAAGGGGCTGCAAGGCTCCATTAGCTGCCACATCATGCCTGACCCACATGTCACTCTGCCATCTGGCTTGGTCTCAGAATGCAAGCAAAAGCATTTTCATCTCTCCCCAGCAGACTGCGGCCACACCTGGAGTCCCAGGATCCCACCTGGGAATATGATAGCTCAGTGGAAGGACAGCAGCCCAGATTATTGTCACAAGGCAGTGCTAAACATCCACACACTGCTTTTCTTTAGAAAACTGAGTCTTTCTCCTTCTCTGTCTCTAAGAAGTCATAACAAAAAGAAAAAAAATTGTTTGTTTAGATGAGTTTGTTGACATGTAACTAATTGTTTGGAATTAAGGCAATATAGAATTTAAATTGTGGTAAATCACTTTGCACATTGGAGTAGAACTCAAAGTTCATTGCAGATATTTCAGATATAGTAAAACACAGACTCTAACTCAGGCCTAAATCAACTGCTTACTTCAAATCATAAAAGGGTTTAAAATATGTCTAGATGAGAGGTCAGCAGTAAATTTTTACTTATTTATGAGCCTCTGTCTCTACTAATTGCTACGTTTACAAGTATAACAGAAAATGAAACACGGTCCTTTTTTCTCTGACTTCCTGCTTGAATATAGAAAGATCTGATGAAATAATTAATTGCTGCAAAGATTGTAAAACTAAATGCCTGGCTATAATTTTGCAGGTAGGAAAATAAATCAGGATTAATTCCATTGATTTCAAACATGGCTATAAAATTTACATGGGTGGCATCAGCTCCAGACTTTATATGCAGTACATTCAATTTCTATGTACATTTAAGCTTTGAGGAACTTTGATCTTCAGAGCAGTTTATCTGCCTGAACATACAAATTCCTCCAGAGATCCCAGCAGCAATTATAAACTCCACAAGCACTGAGCTACGGAAAAGTTTGTAAATACCACTAAGTTTTTAAGTTCTCAGTGGTTCAAGTATTTGGTGCAGATTGCATCAAAATGAATCAATCAGCCTTCTGGGAAAATCGACAAAATTTTAGGCAGGAATGAAGTAAATATATATAAGGTATAGGTATATATATATTATACATATATACCTACATATGTATGTGTGTGTGTGTGTATGCATATGTGTGTGTAAATCTATATATATAAAATTTGGCTAGTTTACGCTAGCCCTGAGGTCCAGATATTTTTTTTTTGTTGTTTTTCCCCTCCTGCCACTGAAATTAAAAAGAGAATTAAACCCTCTAATTTTCCATATCCTTCCTCAAAAGTGCCTAATCTCATTTAGCTAAAACTTCCTGGAGAACAAACATGCTTTTCCCAGGAGGCCATGCACCAGAGAGCAGAACAGGAATGGAGGAGTTCAAGGATTCAAGGTAATAGTTCTAAGTCAAGCTTGTAATGCAGAGTGAACTTTAGCCAGACGTGATGAGTTCTGCTGCTTTTTTTTCATGGTTGAAAAATAATTGTCATTTCATCAAAATGTAAACTTAACAAGGAAGCCTCCTGATTTTTTTCTGGAAAGACTTTGGGACATTTATGTTGGCAAAAGTGGAACAAAAGCAGTTACTGTGTTGCTCTGAAGCCTTATATCTGGGGTAATGGTTTGGAATAAATGTGATAACCAGTAGGTTCTGTCCTTCTTAACTTATGGAATAAAACCAAACCTTGTTTCCCCATCATTTGCCTGCCTTGTTTATCTCACTTGTGAACTTTATAAAATAAAAACCTTGTCTATCTTTGCATATGGGGCAAAACAGGAGCCAGATTTGTACTGGGGCTTCTGGCGCGCTATTTTATAGCCAATCACCTCCTTTTTTATTTCTGGCTGTTGCCAGCCATCTCTCTGGACACTTTGTGCATGATGAGCTCAATGCAGAGACTCTGAGTGGCTCTCGCTGTGGGAGCCACACTGGCATCTGATGGAGCAGAGATTGGAACCATCCCCCAAGCAGAGAGAGAGAGCTGCAGGTGCCAATTAATCTGCCAGGAAAGACTAAGGGTGTGACTTCTCTCTTTCAAGGGTAGAGATGAGGATTGGAGTTGGCCCTGAGGAATTTGCTCTTCTTAAGACACTCTGAGCATGGAATATTAAGCTGGGCGTTGCCTATGCTAGGATTACCACGGTAGTCCCTAGGTGTTTAAATGCCTAAACCCCAGCCTGTTCCTGATCTTCTCTGTCTAGACGCAGACTCTAGGATCTTTTATTTCAAAAAAATCTTATGCAGTGTTTTCTATTGACCTCCAAGCAGTCCATGCCAGGCTGAAAATCTTTCCTTGAGAATGCTTTGGCAGGTAATTGACTTTGGCCCTGCATGCAGCAGGGCAGACATCGGCAGAGGGGATCTGGGGACAGGTGCTGTTATCCTTGGATTCACAACTTACATCTGCTGCAGCTTTTAAAACTTGCCTTGCATCTACTCCGCAGCCTTCAGCTCCTTTGGTGACTTCAGCTCCAAATTTAACGAGTTTCTATAATCTGACTACAGTGAACCTGGGGGTTTTGACTCAACACGAACTTGCAGAATGTGACACAGACAGTTAAGCGCAGCCAAGGAGGATTTGGGTTTGTTTTCTCTCCTAAAAAGAAGCTGCAATCCATTCAAAGAATTACCAAGGAAAATTTGGAATCAAGCTAACTCATTTCTGAAGTTCACACTGAGGTAATGTGTTATTAACCTCAATTGTTCTGTTTTAATCTTCTCTGTCCATGGGAACAAAGTAGGGCTTTGGCTTGAAAAAATAATCATCTACCATCCTGACAAAACTCAGAAATGAATGGAGCTGTGTGAAGGAGAGGACAGAAAAGGACATAGGGTGCTATATTCTGCTGAGGTAAAAAAGAGAAGGATGAACACTATTTTCCAGACCATTTAATACCACAGGCTCATATAGCATGGGTTTACTCGAGTGAGTGGAGGTTGCATCTCTTCCCAAGAATGTCTGATCACTTCCACCTGTGGTGTTGAGTGGTTAACCCACCCTGGGGTGCTTCCAGTTTGGGAAGCAGAGAGGCAGCCCAGAGGGAGAGGAGGCTGCTCAGCTCCATGCTCTTTCAGAGATTAATGTAACAGGATGCCTCCAGCTCTTCACAGATGCTATCCTCTAATCCCTGCTTTATTCAAAGGACCAGGGACCATGACAAACTGATAGTGACTGTGGCTAAAGAAGTTCTCCAGAAGCCACCATTTGGCACTTTTCAGAGGTAGCTATAATCCAGGTTTACTGGCCCATTCCTTCTGAGCTGATTTTTTGCCATGTAAAATGATTCTGCCTGCTCTGCTGCACTGATAAGGTAAACAGGATAGAAGTAAACGGGAGACAGAAAACAAGTGGGAAATGCCAGTTGGCACTGAGAGAAATGATGTGCTTAGTGTGGAAATGCTGGTGTTTCCTGGCATTTAGGAGGCCCCAGGTCAGGCTAGAGGATCTCAAAGACCTTCACATCTAGGAAATATGGATTACTATTTTGCAATTTCTTAACAAATGAACAACTGCAAAAAAAATAATTGTTTACTTCTCCCAAATATATCAGAGCAAGTGTCACAATCTGCAAGTACTTTCACCAGTTCACCGCACCTCCCCACCGCAGGAAGGAAAGGGTGGGCAGGGCAGATGTCAACAGGAAAACATCTGTCTCAACACCTGGCAGAGCTACAAGGTAAGGATGTGGGTGGCAGCATCTTCCTGAAGGGGGCTTCAGGTCTCAAAAGCCTGGAAAACAATTCTCACGACTGTGCAAGAGTGGTTTGAAAATAACAGTTCAACATGTTCTGTGCAGAGTGTCCATATAATGGCTTGTATTTCTTCTCTCTGTCCTCCTGGCAAGGAGATCCAGATGCTGATTTCACTGAAGTCAGCAGATTTCACACTCATTTTTCTGTTTCCTGTGAAGTGGTTTCTGCCTTTGTCTTTCTCTCTCCTTAATTAATTCTGCATCATCCAACTGCCCCTTTTGGCATTCCTGATTTTTAATGTTCTTAGATTTATATGGTTTTCAATTATAATCCTTAAAACTAAAGTGTATAGCTATCTATTTAATCCAGTTTTCTGCCTTCCTTCCTTTTCATCTGTGTAATATGATTCTCTCCCATCTTTTTCTGCAGGCTGCCAATGCCAAAACAAAGCTAGTCCTATTACTCCGGTCATACATTTTTAATGAATTTTTGTTCCATGCTTGCGATTCCTTTTTTTTGTTCGATAGATTTCTATCTTTCTTTCATGTATCATTTTTAATAGAGCTTTCTCCCAGGTCTCCCTGCTGAGACTCTTTAACAGTACGTCTCATAGAAACAGGAAGACTCACATCAGCCAGCCAGAGACAAGCTGGATGCAGTGCACAAATTTTCTGGTTCCACTGGGGTTGTTGGGAGCCCAAGGGCTCAGTGCTGCTTTCCCTCTAGGGAATGACTGTCCAGCCACCTCCTGCAGGATTTTTCCAAGCAGCATTACATAGACTATAACCTTGTCTGCTTTTCTGCCTCTGTTGGGTGTGGTTACTTCAAGAACATGTTTTGCATGCTGCCCTTATACCTTCCATTCAGACCTAGTATATGTTCATTTAGAATTTCGTATTTGAACCTCTGGCTCCTTGGTTTACCCTTTCCCAAGAAGTCTGCAAGTACATTCATCTTCAAAGTCCTTGGGAGGAGTTATTTCTCCACTATGATTCTGAGACCTTTCAATTCCATACTTGACTGCAATCAGGAAAGTGCAAAGTCTTTGGATTCTGGATATTTCTGCATTTCAGACAAAATATGTATCAGTCCTTTTGGATGAAAGGAAGACTTCTCTGCCAGAGAAAAACCTGATAAAAAGCCTGCCCTTTTTCTTCTCTCCTTGCCGCTTTTGAACTGAAATAATCCATTGCACAGAGCTGAAATAAATTGGTCAGAAAACTTCAAACATATCACCTTCATCGGGACCTTTCTTGAGCAGCTAAGCCCAAAACCACTGCTATGAGACTCCATTTCATTACTCCAGCACAGTACTATCGAATCTAATTTTGGAGCACTCCATGGACCATAGTTAACTTATATCAAATACCATATCCCTGTCATCAAAGCCATTCTGTCTTTAGAGCCTATTGAGATGGAAGGACTTGTCCAAGAATTCACATTGAATGGGCTGGGATTCCCATCCATGGCTTCACGTTTCATCTCTATCGGATGTGACATTCAAAATATTATCATTGTGAGCAACTGCTTCGCCTCCGAAGGCATTCAACATGACTGGATACTGTCAAAGAAGAAAAAAGAAAAGAGAAAAGGGATTAGGGATTTTCTGCAATGCTATACAAGAAAAGACAGACTCTTCAAATATACAAATATGGATTTTTCTATGTACATTATTTCACACCAGGTATTTAACTTATAATTTCTTAACTTCAAGTTTCAGCTACCAAGGCTATCTTCTTGAAGTACAATTATACAAAATCAAATGTCGGTAAATGCATTTTATGTGAACAACCTGTTTCCTGGAAGTCAGGCAAAAATATCAGAAGAAAAGAACAGTCTCACAGTGTTTTTAATCTTTTTTTTAAAGAAAACTAAACCTTCTGGAAAATTCTGCAAGTACATTGTAAATCTGGCTGTTTTGTTGGCTTCCTCTTACAAATTCCACAGTGATAGGGAGGACTTTGTACACAATAGCAGCTGATATTTGAATAGCTTGAAAGAGGTTTTGCTGTTAGCATCTCAGCCTCAAACACCCGACAGTATTTCCATTTCCCCCAAAAAAATGTTTAGAAGGAAAATAATTCTGAATTGAGTTGTCTGGAATTATTTTTGGCCTGAACTTGAATCACCTTTGGCATTAAACATGCCTTTCATTTTGGCACTTGAACTTTGCTCAAGGAGATGGGGAAGAGCACAGGCACAGTGCCATGTTTCAGAACAAAATACCCATTTTACGTTACATTCCCACTGCCTGTATCTAATTGCATGCGAATATCTGACAGGAAATGGAACAGGATACTCAGCATTCAATGCTTTTAGGAAACAGATAATCGGTAAATTGGTCTTTGCTATAGTTAAAGGAACAATTGTTTTACAGGACTGACCAAAACCAAATTACACTAGGGATTCCAGAGAATACTGACAGTCTGTACTCTACTGGGTGAAAATAGGATGATTCTCCTACCTTTTTTTTTTTTTTCAGTTTTTTACTGCATTTCTTTTCCTAGTCTGATGTTCTCTCCTTGTAGGTGCATGAATGGTAGGAGAAAATAATTTAACTTCAAATGTTGTTAAGATAATTAGCTGTCACATACAGGTTTTGCTGATTCCCCAGCCAGGATAATGTCATTTGTAACAAATTTTCATGGCTGGCCCTACTTTGCAGAAATGAGCTGTTTTCCTAATGATCATTTTCCGGCCTTTGAGATAGAAAATGGCTTTGCGTTTTTTGAGTATTTTGAGATCTATTTATATACTGGTAATCAAGTGGTTTGAACACATGGGAAACCTTTTTCCTTTTTTTCCCCCATACTTCCCTGATAAAAAAATGATGGGAAAGTATGCTTTTGAAAAAGATTTCCAAGCAGACACTTGTACCCGCCACCTAATGGTAGCAGAAAATTATTTTCCTATAAAGCTTTCCCCCAAGCAACTTTCTTCTAGACCATTCCAGGGTTGTTGGTGACCCCACATTTGAGAACAAGGGTCTTTTTCATATGGACACTTTCAGCCATTGCCCAGCTTGATGGGACCTAAAAAGTTGTGGTTTGTGGTTGGGTCCTCATAGGTCCATGACCGACTTGATCTTTCCTTTCTCATTTCACTAGAGGTCATACCCCTACCTAGTTCAATAAATTGGATAATTTTTTCCTTGTTTTTACACATCAGCTGGGTGGTAACTTTTCTTGTGTTTGTTACACAACATGATCTGTGAGTGGTGTAGATATCATTGGAGTGGATGTGGTCTGTGTACCCAGCATGGACACAGCCTAGGAAACGCAATGCTGTTCTCCCTGAGAGTCATCAGAACTTGTCATCTTGCCCAGTGTGGTTTTGTTAGTGTTAACGACGTTAAAATATAAAACACCTATTAAGGAGAAAAGCTCTAACTGAATGATACAACTCAGTAGGTAAAATTAAATGAGCCCAGGGGACAATTTGAGTAGCTTCTGCAGTTCTAAATAATTTCCCTTATAATAAGAAAAGGAAACCGTGAGGAAAAAGTATGAATGCCTAAAAAATATATATGAATTTAAGTAAGGCTTGTGGGCAGCAAGAATATATTTTACATCGTACATTCTTGCATGATAGAACTAAAATATTTACATTAGAAAGTAGAGGTGCAATTTAGATTAAACCATTTGAAGACTGACATTCCAGATGACAATGAATTTAATGGCACTTTATAGCTCTCAGCATCTGTAACAGTGGGATAGTGAAGGACTTCATTAAACTTTACAATGCCCTGCCAGGTATTGCTATTAGAGACCACTAAAGGGAAGGTGACTTGCCCAAGGTAGCACTATACTGAGCTCATAACCCATAAAGAAGTCTGAGTTTTATTCCCATAAAACCTGAATTGTGTCAGCCTGGTCCCTCACCCAGGGCTCTGACAGTTCTGGCAGGGCTGCACATCCTGGTGTCTATGGGGGCTGACACCTGCAACCAGACCTTGCTGCTGCTTCTGTCTTCAGCCAACCTGGTGTGTTTGCTTCTTAAACACCATCTCAGCTGGAGATGAGCTCATGTTTGTGGATTTTGCATGGACAACATCAAGTTCAGCAGTCTTCGTCTGATGGATGACTCTGTGACAGCTTAGAGACAGTGCTGCTGCACTGAGTGAGAACATTGGCTTTTTCTAGTAGGAGCAGCCAACACGAGCAGCTCTGAAAAATGACACAGATGTCCATTTGTTTTTTAAAGATAGATTAATCTTTCAGAAAAGTGTTTCTGAAGTTGTATTTGGACTTGGCTTTCGCTAATGTCCCATATTGTTAATTGATTTTTCTGACCTTCCCAGCCCGTATGAAAACAGGGCGGCTGGGGCTGCTGAGGGAAAGCACTGTTTGCGACCACAAGAGCCACATGGCCAGCAGCCAGCAGCACAATTACACCACGTGCCTGGAATGATAATTGAGCTGTTGCTCCCCTCTTTACTTTTAGCCTTGTTATTAGCATTGATGCAGCCTCGCCGTGACAGATTGACAGACAAGATGGGCCACAAAGACTTATTATGATGACACTACACAGAATGTCCTCAGAAGGCACCACAGTGAGAGTCCACTTGGGTGTAACCAAGGAGGAAATAAGATAAATAGTTCTTATTAATAATTATTAGTGTTGCCACTGCTGCTGTTGCTGCAGCTACTTCTATTACTGTTATTACTTGCTGAATTCAGGAAGGATCTGGGAGGTGTTAGAAATGATAGACTTTACTAAGCAGTGAGCAGGACGGACAAGAACATCATGTCCCAGGAGGAAGATCTACCATTTTTCATTCCTTCCATCCCCTTTGTACAGCTTTTACAGTCTCTCTCATGGCTCCGTTCCAGGTTTTGGCCTTCTTTCATCCCCGTTTGTCTGTAGCCTGACCTCCACTCATCATCACAGGGGCTGCAGAACTCCCGGGGACCCTGAGGACAGTTTCAGAAGTTGGATGTGCAACAAGGAATGAAGTCCTAAGCTGAAAAATTAAATCAGAAGTGGGCCACCAGTAAAGTATTTGGCAGGAACTTTCCCTGGGAATTAGACCTTTTGGAGATCCATGATGTTCAAGTCTGTATAGCACATAATGAGAGACAGTCCCTTTCCTCAAAAAAAATTTACAGGCTAAGTTCCAGAGGGGAGACCAAAGAATGGGAGATAAATGCTGGGAAATAATAAAGAAGGACACAAAATGAGAGTCTTTCAGGGAGAGAAAACTTTGCTTTAAGATTAGAAATGAGGCAGAGGGGGTAAACAGTTGTAAGAGTACAAAGCATTTAGTATAGATCTAGACTGAAATAGGACTTCACATTTTAGTATTCCTAATTTTCAGAGCATGTTTTTTCTTTGGTTTTTTGGGTTTAATTTAGATTGTTGTTTGGTTTCTTGGGGGCAGCATTATTTTTTTGGGGTGAGGGGTTTTTGGTTTTGTGTGTCTGCTCTTTAGGTTTTGGGTTTGTTTTCTTTTTTGTGTAGAAGCCCCAAATCTGTTCCTTTTTAAATTTTGCTTCTCTATAGGCAGGATATTTTGTCTTTTAGGTAATGGGATGTTTTTTTCCAGTGAATTCCCAAGATTTTCTCTATCTTTAGGCTTAACAACTGTAAAAACTACTTCTACATTAACATTTCTATTCTCATTGTTGGATCCTTTTATCAATATTTTACATGGTTTACGCACATCTCATGGGTATCAGGCTGGTAATTTTTAGGCCCAGATTTGCCATAAGAATTCAGTCCAAATTTAATAGTAAAATAACTTAATAACAATACACACAGCACCAGCTGAAAAAAAACCTCTGAGGCAACATGAGTCATAACAATATAACGATCCATTACTTGCTGTCCTTTGCTTTTCTCCCATCCTGCCTTCCACAATTAAATACTAATGGTCATTAAGAGATTCTCTGGGGCTTTTTCACAATGTAGTTTTTCTCAAAAGCATTTGCAATTGCTTGTGCACTTTTGTTCAAAACATACAAATAAGCTGCACCATCCAATGTTTCAAGAGTAGAGTTTTACTGCCAGTTGGAACATGTTTAAAGTGCCCTTTACCAATTACAGTTTGAGAGAAGCCAGGAAAGAGATTTTTATAGATATGCACTGCACTGTAGGGGTGGATGCAGACACAAACTTCACGGGGGCTGTGCAGCATCACTGCCTCTCCTGTCTGACTGAGCCCTGCACTTATCACTGCTGATGGAAAGATTAAATCCCATTAAACCTCCACCTTTTCTCCTTTCTATTCCCCCTCCACCAGGAATTTATCCTGCAGCAGGCTAAGGACCAAAACACATGGTTCATGTGGGGCATCTCTGGTTTTGCACTGGGACTCAGAACAGCTCCTACAAGGACATTTTCTCCCAGGGACATCCTGACTCCTTCTCTCTTTGTCTCAGCTCTGCTCAGCTTCAGAAGCTGTAAATTTCCACCCACAAGTGAGACAGGAGCTGAGTAAGGATAGCTGATTTGGCCACTCCTATTGGAAAACAGAAAGGGGGAAACAATATTGAAACCACATACAATAAATAAAATGCCAGTGCCAATTAATAAGGGAGAACTAATAGTTTTCAGTTGTCCACATAGGGCAGCACTGGTTTACTGAAGATTTTTTCTTCTTTAAATAATCAAAATCAGTCTTGATATTTCTGGATGGGATGCAAAGGAAAATTCATGGGTTTAAATGCAGAGAAAAAGAGGAAATTCAACATTCTTATGGACTCAGTCTGGCATAACACACATAACTCAGCTTAGCATAAGCACAAGAGTTCAAGTTCAGACCAACACTGTGCTTTGCTCATCACTGTTGCTCTCAGAGCCACAGGCTGCCATCTCTCCTGCATGACTGCCGACGTTTTATGCATCTCACATTATTGCATTTTTTTTCTTAAAGACTCTGCTCCTGAAAACATCCATTACACAAGAATCTCAGCTTTCTCTTGATGAAAATGAAGCTTCCAGACCTCACTGCTGCAGGACAAGGCTCGGAAAACATGAACCTTAAGACAAATATAAAAGCCTCAGAAACCAGATGGAAACTCAGAAGCACACAACCATCTCTCTGTCTTTTTTTTTTTAACTTTTTTTAAACACTCTCTTGTTTTTAAAGCTTTCACACAATTGTTCTGATACCTGATTCACGATTTCTGTGAGCCCAAGGTTGGCCGTCTGGCTTCCCAAGACAGGAAGGTTTGCCAGAGAGAAGCCCAACAATTCTGAGCAAGAGGCAAAATGTACAAGGTTCATTTTGAACCCTGAGCTGTGCAGAACATCAATCCATAGCGGTGTTTCCCTCCCAAGGAAACCTTCTGATGACCATGACCCTAATCTAGGCATATTAATTAAATGCATCAAGTGGGATGAATCCAGGCTGAATCCTCATGTCTTCAACAAGCTTCCTCTTCCAAAAAAGATCTTTATTGCAATCATGAAGTGAATCTGCAACTAAGAGAAAGCTCTAAGTGGCTTCATGAGCCTGTTCACAGGAGAATGTAGATAATCCACTGCCACTCATAGGTATCTCATTTTTTGACGTCATATGGATTAAAATTCATGCCTTGCACCTGCAGGAGTTTTTGGTGTTATGCAAAAAAAAAAGTCAATAGATTCCTCCAGGTGTACATTGACAAATGCATGGGGAAATTTATATACAGAGGTGCTTTTTAAAAAATCTCTTTATGTGGGTATTCCAAGCCACAAGCTGTGGTGGTGGTTTGAGGTGAGCACCCTTCACCGCAAGAAGCAGGGTCTTTGACTCAGAGTGCACTCAGATAGCAGGAATATACTGTCTGCTGCTCTCCATGAAAACCTCCAAGATATCTCCTTTTGCACAAACTCCTCTCAGAGCTGCGGAGTCAGCTGGGTTCAGCACTGGGTCCTTCCACAGAGGCTGAGCCCTGGGCAGCAGATGCAGGGCTTGACCAAACCATAATCTCCAGTTTCACCCCAGATATTTATGGTTCTAAAGACTGGAAACAAGAACCATACTTCTCTCCATGCCCAAGTGTCAGGGAGGAGAAGGTGTGGGAGTTGAGAAAAAAGGAGGTTGCAGAAGCCGTGGGGGTGATTAGGAGGAGGAGAATGGTGTGATCACAGGCAGAGGGAAATACAGGGATGTAAACAAACAAAACCCAAGAGGCTGAACAGAAGCAAAAGGCTTCCCAAAGCCTGAAGTTTGGAAATACCAGAACTAAAGTTGCTAGGGCAACCATAATTGGTCCCACTGTGTATAAGCTTTAATTAGATAACCACAAACGATTTTTTCCACAGGGCCTAAACATCATTTCCTGTGCTGGGGTTGGGTGTGGTGCTGGGCACAAAGGCTGATGCTCCAGCAGCCCCACTCACAGTCAGGGGACAGCTGCAGGGACAGCAGAACAGAGCTCAGCAAGCAGCAGCAAAGATGCTTTCACGGGTGTGGAAAGCACAGCCACAGATCCAGCGAAGCAGAGCTTGTCCCTTGCCCTCTGATATCATGTAGGAAATCACTGATTCCTCTATTTTCACAGCTGGTCATTAATTGGGATTTCTTTGGACATGTGTCTTAATGAAAGTGTTTAAGGCCAGGTTGTTTGGGGCCCTGAGCAAGCTGATCTATGGGGTGGCATCCCTGTCCGTGGCAGGAGGGTTTGAACTGGATGGTCTTTAAGGTTTCTTCCAACCCAGACCATTCTATGTTTCCATGGCTGACACTCACAGGAAGGACCATTCCCACTGAAGCCAGCAGGCATTGCACCACAGAACAACCTGACAGAAGAAGCTGATCCTCCCCAGGCATCTGCTCCATGCCACAGCAGCCCTTGGGCTGTTGTGTCCTTCTAGTAAACCCTCATAGAGGCACCAGAGGAAAGCAGTATTTTGGAGTCACATAGAAGCTGGATGTGCATGTTCAGTACCGAGGTCACAAACTGCTCCGAGCAGACGAACAAGCTGCTGGGGCTCGGCACAGAGTCAGCACATACAGAGGTTTGAGAAGAGGCTGCACAGCCACCCTCAACATCAACATCTCTGTTCCTCGTGTGAGCACCACCCAGCAGTGTCCCCCATTCCTGCAAAGCTGCAGTCATGAATATAACATTAGCACCAGGTCCATGGCAGGCTACGTTACACTGCTCCCCACGCTGCTGCTGCGGCGCCTAAAGAGCCAAGAGCCACTGGGTGACCTTACGGAGGCCATTGTCCTGAGCCCCTGCACCTCCTCACCTCATATTTTGTCTCTCTTCTTTTTAGATTGGTGACTTTTAATCCAGAATTTATCCTCACTACCCTTTCACACAATGAAATGTGATTTTAGTCTGTTTTCCAAGCACTCTCATAACCTAAAGAAAACCATCTGAAGTACTCCCAGGTCTTTACTGTGTCACTGCCGATGCAATGGTATCAGTACCACCATTTCAATATTTCTGTTCAGCTCCAACACCAAAGGAGCTCTGGATGCACACACAAGCCTTTGTGAAGCTGTTTTTGCTGACCCAGAGAGGAGCGTGTTATTTCGGACGCTCCTTTTGAACATTAACACAAACTAAAATGAAGGAGAGCCAGAAAGGAAGTAAGTGGCTCACACAGTAAAATTGCTTTCAAGAAGAAATGACTCAGCCGTTTTCTGCTTAAATACAAACACACACACAAAAATATCCCTGCCACATTATGCAGAAATCACCCTTATTTCAGCTGGAAAAATAAAGAGCCACTGAAGCATGGTGAAAGCAGCCGGAGCCAGCCAGCTCCTGTGCCCAATGCCCCACACCACCCTCCCCCTCTGCTCTGCTCTTCTGCTCCTCAAATCTGACCAAAAGAAAAGAGTTTTGAAAACCAGAAAGGGAGGGGGATCATTCCTGGCCTGAAATTAGACTTTTGCTGCCAAGTTTCAGCCCAGAAGCAATTTCTTACAGCTGAGTTATAAAACTCTGGGCAGAAAAAGGCTGGGAAACAGAGAAGTGAGGAAGACAGGGATTTTTGATGGAAAGGCAGGCATGACCTTCACTTCAGCAATGCTAGTGGGTGACGTTGGAGTCTTCCAGGGGCAGAGAAGTCTTGCTTTAAGGCAAAAAGATGAAACACCATCCGACAACAACAATTTGAGATATTTTATTTCTTCCTTCCTTTTATTATTGTTTATTTAATTATTTTTCAGGCCACTCTTTGTCATTTATCTGAGTTGTTTTAAAGTACCTCTCAGTTGAACCACTGGGTTAAATAATCAGATATTGTCATTTTAATGGTGACAAGGTTTCTTGAACGGTGTTTTTAGGTCTGTGTTTTACCTTTGGCAATTATTGAAGACACTCCCAGAAGTTCAACAAGCCCAGGGTCAATAGATATCAATTAGAGTTCATCTGCATAAAAACTAATTATTGAATATCATTTCCTGTGTTTGCAAAAGTTCTCTGTTAAATGGTAAAAAGCTAGACCTGTCTGACTTTAGACCAGTGCCTCAAACACCAGGAACTAATAATTTTGTGACTATTTAAACATGAGACTGTGCTTGTAATTCATTCATTCTGAGGCAAGAATATGTACAGATACTGAAGGAAAAAATGACCGTAGATACAGGGGAATTGCAAAGTGACTTGCCAAGTATCACACATAGGATATTGGCAAATGGAGGAGGACCTGTGTCTCATCACAGAATCCAGAGCTGCACGCTCTTTATCACTGCTCTGACCTCAGAAGAGTGTTTCCCACCCTTGTTAATTAAGGGGTGTACTGTTCATTTGGAAACAAAATGCAAAACACACAAAGAAAAATATTCACAGAAAGTTTGTTGCAATGTTGTCTCAATATTTTTTCATTTCCAAAAGAATAAAAAATAGATGAAATGTTAAACATTCATTTGTTACTTTTGTTTTGCTCCTGTTTTGCTTGCTTGCATGTTTGACGGTTTCTGTGTAGGAGGATTTTGGATGGGTGGGAAAAGGGTTTTCAACATTTGTGGAAACGCCTCCAGACACTCTGCAGCAGTCAACCTTGTAAATGGGTTTTGCTCCAGCATAAACTGCCTCTTAGTGAGCTTGAGGTTGATCCATGGTGTCCATGCTGATATGTCCTTGATCTGACCTTCAGAAAACACCACAGTACAGGAAAATAGGAATTCTGTCTTTAAGCCATTTACGTCTTTGGCCTTGTGGCTTACACCACTGAGCGTAAGTGCATCTGTGGTTTAGGGAGAGGTTTACCAGAGATCAGCCACCAGAAGTCATTGGACAGTCATCGATGATATCTGCTGTGAGGCAGCATCTGATTTAGTTCAGAACAGATTTCTAGTTACTGATGATCTTGAAATGGTGATAAGTTGCATTGTACTGAGCATAGGACAGGGCTTTGTAATTTGCATCTCATGCTTGGACCTGAGGCACCAGGAGCACCAATAGTAGAGATAAACAGTGTCTTGGGAGGTTGAAAAGCTAATTTCTGTTCTGTTTTGACAATGCTGTGAAGGGCTTTTAGTGTCCCTGTGTCAATTTGGGGAACTACTTGCAGGAGGGAACTACTCATGCCCGGACTTTGAGGAAGCACCAAAAAGCACTTCGGGGATTACACCACAGCCTATGGAAAAGATCAGTTCAGCTGATGCTCAGGAATCATCCTTCTCATCTGCTCACAGTTGCTCATGACACAGACATGTGAGAGCCACTGACTGAGGGCCTGAGTAAGAAATGTAAAGGAAATGCTCACCTTGCAGAAACTAGGATTACAAGCCATGAAAATATGTCTCCCTCTTCCACGCTTGACATATTTTTTGTAAAAGACTCTTCAGGGAACTCTGCTGCACAGCAGACACTGGTGTAGCTGATTTCTTTTATGCTCTCTAAAAATAGATAGTGGATTTGTATCTTCTGCTCTGTGTCAGAATTAGGAATGAGGCCAAACCATATCCAATTACCAAAGTTACCACTGATGCTGGAAAGTATGAAAAAATAAAATCCAAATTTGTCCTTGGATTTCATTTTATTACACAGTTTTGCCAAACCACATTTACATAGTTCACCATTTGAAAAAGAAATAGGTCTAAAAAATTTGAAGAACTTTCAGAACTGAAGTCCCATTTTTGTGTACCACTTAAGCCAGATCTTCAAATGCAGGGAAGTATGCAACTCCCACTGAAGTCATTTGAAGGCAGTTGGGTTCTGAATGTCTTAGCTATTTAAAAACTGAACTTCAAAGATACTAGATCTTACATCCTATGCAAAGTCTGGCTTGTATGTGACTTGTCCTGTCTGAAACCATTTAATTGGCATCATCCTGCTGTGAGCAAGACTGGGGATTTGATATAATATTATGTGCCTCACATTTTTTTCCACTGAAAAACTGAAAATAAAGCCCCTCTGACTGTTTTATTTACAGTGAAGCTGCTTAGACTATCTTCTATGCAGTTTCATGTTCATATCACAGCTAGTATAAGCTGGTCACAGTCCTGGACAGAGGTTCCAGACAGGACACCTCAGTGAGTTCTAGAGACTTGTATTGTCACTGCTTGTGACTCAGATTCTCTGTGTTTGCTTTTTTCTGAGGCTTGCTGCCATTTTTACACGCAAAACATCCAAACCAGGGTGCTGGTTTGACTTTGCAGCTCTGTCAGCTCTGTAGAAAGTCAGCAGTTGCATCCTAAACCGAACCCAAAATGTATTTAAAAGTGAAATGCAATGCAGAAGGCTAACAGAAATGCTTCTTTCTGCTCCTAGATTATTCAATCAAAAATAATTTTTAGGTTATCTGGCCAATTTCCAGCCTTTCCTAAATGGAAAACTCACTCAGCCCTAACTCCACTCTTTTTAGATGTTTGTCACCGAGTTGTAATCAACTGAAAAGATGCAGGAGCAGGGACTGTCTGCCAGGAGGCAGGGTTTTTATCCCCCTCCTACGCCTAAAGCTATAAATCATATTCTGCCATCAGATCATTATTTTTCTTCTGTTTCTTATAAACACAGAAGCAGCATCAAATGAAATATGAGCTTTCCAAGGCTGTTGGATCTCCTTGTATGTACTGTAGAAGGCAACATTTGCAGACATATGGCATGCAGGCAACTCTTAGAGAGGCATTTTGAAAACCGAACTTGTACATTTTTGAGTCCAATAATTGTAGGTGGTCTGGGTTACTAACCCTAAATCACTTCGGTGGTAACCATTTCTCCTAGTCCTACATATCAGTCTGCATGACATTAGGTTTGAGGGGGTTTTATTAAATAGAAATTTCAAATATAATCCCCTGAAATGAACTGTAAAATACTATCTTCTGGATGCATGGCTCTTTTTTTTTATTATAATTTCTTATGTGGTTACAACACCCAGGAGTATGTGGGTCAAGCACATACCACAAGCAGTGCTCTGGTGAACGAGCTGGATCGACCCTCATTCCTTCACCAAATTTTATTTCTCCCTGAATTTTGCCTCTCCCTTTTCCACAGAAATATTTTTAAGATAATAAGAAAAATTCTTCAGTTATTATGAAAGAGGAAGGCCATGGAAGTACCTCAAATAATTTTTTACTTACATTTACCCCCCTATTTAAAGAGTGAGAGAGAAAGTTGAGGTCCGCACACATATACTCATATCCATAGATTAGATGCGCATACCATATATTTTAGAGTTAATTATTTTTTATGTGATTTACTATTGAGTTACACTCTTCTGTATGGGAACGGTGCTGCATAGGCCTTTTTGGAAGCTGTGTAATTCAGGCACGGCCATGGAAAAGAACAAAGGAACAGCAGCAGTGTTTTGGTGCAGGGATCTGGATGGGTACAAGCCCAGAGACTCGAGAAGGTGATGTGGATGGTTGTGGCAGGCAAGTGAGTGTGAAAAGCTCTGTGAAAAGACAAAGAGGCAGGACCTGGCCACGTGGGACCTTGTGTGCGAGGGAGGCAACATCATCCTGACAGCATGCACATCCAAAAATCCTCCTGTGAACTCTCTAAAGCTTTGCTGCTTGCACGCTCTGCTCCCAAATGCTTCAAGCTCTGCTCCTCTATGCTCCAAGCTCTGCTCCTGGATGCTCCAAGCTCTGCTCCTGGATGCTCCAAGCTCTGCTCCAAGCTCTGCTCCTCTATGCTCCAACCTCTGCTCCTCTATGCTCCAAGCTCTCCTCCTGGATGCCNCCAAGCTCTGCTCCTCTATGCTCCAAGCTCTGCTCCTCTATGCTCCAAGCTCTCCTCCTGGATGCTTCAAGTTCTGCTCCCAGATGCTCCAAGCTCTGCTCCTGGGTGCTCCAAACTCTGTTCCCGGATGCTCTAAGCTCTGCTCCCGGATGCTCCAGGCTCTGCTCCTGGGTGCTCCAAACTCTGTTCCCGGATGCTCTAAGCTCTGCTCCCGGATGCTCCAGGCTCTGCTCCTGGGTGCTCCAAGCTCTGCTCCCAAATGTTCCAAGCTCTGCTCCCAAATGCTCCAAGCTCTGCTCTCGGATGCTCCAATCTCTGCTCCTGGGTGCTCCAAGCCTGCTGTGAGCACTGCAAAGGATAGACCCAAGCCCAGAGGTCCCCATTTGCAAGTTTGGGGACGAGGCACCATAAACAACACCTGTAACTGCACATCACATGTACTCAGAGTAATTTTTCATCTTCTGGAGAGCAGCCTGGGTCTGCTCTGTGGAACAGGGTGGCCATATTCATACCACCTGTGAGGAAGGACCTGTGTCCCCTGCTGTTGGCCACATCATGCCCAGGGCAGGTTTGAGAGACAGACCATTTGAGCCAAGCCATAACTGTGGCACGGGCTGGTATTTTCACAGCACAAATGATCAGGTTCCAGTTCCTAGAACTGTTTCCTGACACCATTGAAACTCCTGGTGTGAATACAGCCCTTCACCTTGCCCCAGCTACAGTGAGACACACAGTCAGGAGCAGCTCCCCCCCCGCCACAATCCCTCCCTGTGGCTCCCTGCCGCAGCGCGTGGCAGCTGTGACCCATCTACTGTGACACTGCTCCGAGGACATCCTTTGTGCTGAGCGTGCAGCAGGTTTAATCACACTGTGCAACCTTTAACATGATTGCATTCATATTTATTGCTGCGCTGACACAGACAGTGCAGCCACTCTGCTGATGGATACCCTAGAAAACCTCGTGCATTAGCTCAGTTAGAAACCTGATTTCCTGCCTCTAAGTGAACTGAGAGATGCTCTAGACGCTGATACAAATGTCTTATAATCCAGCCATGGCATACCATTAGGATAATTGTCTTGAGACCAGGTAGGGCCAGATTGATAGTCCCTGCTCCATTTGCCAGCAGCGCAGGTGCAGATGTTATTAAGAAATGCATCCACGCCTTTTTAAAACACTGCTGAGCACTTGCTCCAAGGCTAACCTTCAGCAAGAAGTTCTTTGAGTTAATTATTCACTGTGTCAGTGCAGATAAAATGCCCAAATTAGAATTAATAAAACACTGGAAATTTAGCCGTGAAGGGAATATCTCAGAGAAGGATGCTACACTGACAAGGAGATTGAGATGACCTAATAAGAAAAATTTAGTCTCTTTTCTGTTTTAAGACTTTACCAGATGTGCTCAAATCCCAAGCACATTACATGCTTTGAAGTACTCATCCAGCTCTGGGTGCCTCTCAAACTAAGATTTTCTCTGGTATAATATTCCTCACTGTTGTCTCTTTGGCCTTGTTGCTGCTGACAAGACTGATGCATGCACGCACACCCAGTTCCACTCAATTAACACTCACTGTTTGTGCTCGAGTGTTCATAATGAAACAGCTTTAAGGAACAATTCAGATAAAGTACAAAATCCTATTAGTTGTTTACATTTCTCTGTTCCCAACCCACCTCTGTTTTTAGTTGTGTCTGCAGAATTATAAGTATTTAAAACTAATGAAGTAAAGACCATAAACAGAACTGAATGATTGAATAGTCCTTCTTCACACTGAACTCTGAGATTTCAAGTGGTGTTTTAAATTCAGTCAGAGCTGCAACTGCATTATCTTCTGCTCACTCAATCCTTGATCGTGAATTGGAAGCATTCATTATTTATCCACATCTGTCATTCATAAACCTGTTTATTATGAAAGGGATTAGACATTTCCCCCATACAAATCCCATTATTCCATTGGATTTATAGTCGTACCATCCTTTTCCTTTGAAAACGCCGCTCTCTGCTCCTTCAGTAACACTGAGCAGTTGCTGCCATTTAGATAAACACAGGATAAATTCCACATTGCAATGGCCCTGCACAAAGCAGCTGCACTCAGTCACACTGGCATTCATCTCACCAAGCACTGGCACCAAGGAAAGCCATGGTAAGACCATACACAGTGCAGGAGAAACACCTGAGGGTCCTTCCTTCTTCCCCAATGTGTGGTGGGGAAAATCAGGCCCTCAGCTCAGGAGTGTGGAGCTGCCCTGAACAACAGCTACACCACACCTGGTGGCCCTGACAATACACACTGGGGGCAAGATATGGTTCACAGCCTTCAGGGGAATTAAATATTGGTAGGACAGTGATGTTTGTAGCAAGAGTGAACAGATGACAAAGAAACAGCACTGGTGATCAAAACCTTGGCAGTCTTGGGAGTTGTCCTTGGAAAATGAGCTAACAGACAGTTCTTTCAGGCAGCAAAACCAGACAGACAACCCATGCCAGGTTATTCCTCTGGTGGGATTTTTATGGGATGTGCCTTTCCAAAGACAGACCTTTGGAAGGTAAGTATTAGAGCAAGCATCCTTTTGAAATGCAAACTTTCTGTGCCAATGTCCCCAGACAGGGCGTAGATCTGAGGCATTATTTATTTTTTTTGTTGTCGCTGTCAATATTGTTATTGTTATTACTATTGTTGTCATGGTACTCCTGGACCGAATGGGATGGCAACACATTGAGTAACAGGGAAAGATCTCTCAGTAGAAGGAAATATGGCCATTCTGGCAACAGTCTTGTTTTCCTTCATTCCATTGCCCCAGGGTACTGCAGGAAACTACTAATATATAGCCTGGGTTCAACTACTTCTGGGCACTACTGCAGGCACTCGAAAGCAGATCTGGTGGTGCTGCTCCCTGTGTTTCCAAGCACACTTCTGGCTGGCCACAGCTTTCCCCAGCAAGGCAGCAGATGTCTCCTGGGACCAGAGTCATCTCTGCCATAAGTCATTTGGTTTCTCTGAGCAGCACTGCAGCTACACTCATCCCAGGGGTCTGGACCTTGACTGCTCCTCTGCATTGCCATATGCTCCACTGTAATTGTAAGCTGCAAAGTAAAAAACAAATATGCAGCTTAAACAAGCCTGCTCTGTGTGGTGTTATTTCACTCAAGGATTAGGTGAATCAGCTTCACTGAAGAAGGCAATCTCTCACCATATGCCCACAGAGACCCCCGGGGGGCTGCTGCAGGGCAGGAGGGAGGGTGTGCTCTAAGGTCTGTGGCAGCTCCGTGTCTCCCTGGTGTTAATGCCTGGCTCTAACAAATGGCACTCGGAGAAACAGATCTATATTTAAACAAGGCCTCGTTGGGTAAATACCTGCAATCCAGCAAGGACTATCCTGAGCTCTCAGGGAGGGAGGCTTGAACCTTCTTAGCAGCAGTGTCAGAATTCCCACTGTCATCAGCGAGCCCAGAGCATCACCTTCAGACTCCTCTATTTCAATGCACAAATTCAGAGCTATGAAATTTTAAAAATAGAATGACCTCAGCTCCTGATGTTTGCATCTCTGAGGTAGCACTTATTTACCTAAAGCTCTCCTTTCAGCCAGAGGAGAAGCAATTAGCACTAGGAGTATCACCCACAGAGTCAGGCATATATATATATATATATATATATATATAGACACACACACACATCACTGAGCATCAAGCTGTGACAACTGAAGTACTGGGACAACAGAAGACAAACAGGCAAACATTGCATTTGATTCTGAGACAGGAATATGGCAAAAAAACCTCCAATCAGCCTCAAACTAAAAAAAAAAAGAGAAACCAACCAAAAAAAACCCCAAACCCTTGCAATCAATGAGGAATAGCAGAAAATACCAAGGAAAAATATCAATAAATCAGATGGTAAAATTGTAATACATCTTGAGGAAGAAAAGGTTAACCTGTGTATCTACCATGAAGACAAGTGATACTGAGAGTTTCATAGGCAGAAACTACATCCTTTAAGAAACCAGTTAGAATGACGGGCACACAGCCTTCTTTCAGGTTCTGTGAACATCTGCAGTTGCCTTTCATGGATATTACAAGCATACCTCAGATTTTCAGATGTGTGCCAGCTCTTACCCATCTCCCTTCAAGCTGACAGATGATATGGCCTGAATTGGGCTGTGCAAAGATTCAAAGTATTATCTGAGACACAACTGTGATTCTACCACTTTTATAGCTATATAGAGTGAAGTGTGGGTGGGAGACTGGTCAGATATTCCCTCCATGAGGCAAAAGGAAAGGCAGAGTCTTGATTCTCTCCCTAAAGTGCTGCTCTGCACAGTTAGCAGAAACAAAACACTATTTATGTCACTGCCAATGGCATATCTTATTCTGAATTCTTGAAGGAAACAGTTCTCTAGGGTAATGAAGGGAAAATAAAAATGTCCTTGGAGGAGAGAGATGCTTCAGAATTGCAAAGTGCTGGACATGTTGCTCTTGTAGGATCCATTTATCTTGCATCTGCTCCCTTAACTTTCTCACGAGCTCCAATTATATACGAACACAGCTGTGTGTATGAAGGGTAAATATCCATGTGAGTCCAATTGTCCAAGAGTCATGTTTTACTTCTACTTAATTTTGTATTTCGTCCCTTCATGCAGCTCTACTTACATTATAGGCCTGACTTCAAAAACTCAGCTGGTGAAAGGACAGAAAGTCTTTCTGCAACTAGCACAATAATTCTGATTGTCTCAAAATATATCCCAAACACATCCAAAAGCTTTCAGACACAAAAAAGTGGTCTTAGTATTAAAGGAATTTGGTTCTTTACAGCTAGAAAAGATAATTCTTTTTCCCCATCAGTTTCTACTTAGTTGGCTGTAAGATACTCATTGAATTATTTCACATAAAAGTATCAGAAAAACACAGCAGGTCTGAAAACAGTAAACAAATGGCACTGATCTTTGTCTCATTTACTTTAGTTTCATACCACTCCAGTTTCACTTTACCAGTTTTTCATCTAATATAGATCAGTAGGTCTCTACTGCAACCAGTAGCTCCAAAGTGATTTCATCAATAGAGGTTTAGGTCTATTGGGCTCAGTGAAACTACTCTATTTGTGCCATAGTAAAGAGATAAACAATCAGGTCTCATATTTTATATTTTATTTCTCCTTATGAAAAAATATTACTAAGTATATATGAAAAAAAACGTTCAAAGACGTAGGAGTGGACAAATGGAGAACATTCACAGGATTTCCTAAGCAGGAAGATAAATATGTGTTATTACTTACAATAATTAGCACTAAAAACATTCTCAGCACTTCCATGGTACTGCTCACACAGCAGCTTGGTTACAGCTATTTTTTTGACTTTCTTTTTCCAATGCCCCAGACAGTTTGGGTCACAGATTGTTGCATAAAGATGAAAAAATTAATTTAGATTAAATATGTCAACAGAGAGTAGTTCCATCAGTGAAGTGCAGTTGTCTCATCTGAGCCTCTACAAGATTTCCAGCAGAGAAATGCCCATTTACTCACTTCCCTACCTCACTCTATGGAGCTCTGTAGGGTAGAGATAATTTTCTCGTGCCTCGGTATTGCTTTGATTCTAAAAGGCACAGGCATGGATTAAGGAAACACCCCAGCTGAGCAGCTGTTATTTGTGGATCTATCCTCAGGCTAATCATATAGCTAAAGCTCTAATAAAGCAATGAAACTGGAGCCTCGGTGCTGGCAGGGCATTTTTTGGCATGAATTCCAACTCGTCTTAACCAGAAAGGTAAAACAGTAAAAAAACGGAGACGTTTTTAATTTTAAAGCTGCAAGACATTGCTCTTAACGAACCAGATTGTGAACCTCTTACTCACACTTTGATCAAAAAAATAGAGGCAGAACAACCCCCAAAAAATTTCAGGTACTTTGGTGAGCATCCAGGAGAGATATTTTTCTGTTAAAGTTTAAAGTAAATCCAGCAAGTCATTTCTAAAACAGCAGCAATATTCTGAAAAGCATGTGTTCAGAAATAGTCCTTATTTGAAAGGTCTTCTCCCCATGTTCATGGGGCAAACAACTTTCATATGGAATTTCTGTACCTAACAGTTAGGGGAAATAAAAAAAAAAAAACCTCAAACAAGCAAACAAGAAAAAAACAGACAACAAAAAACAAACAACAACCAGAAAAAAAAACAAACAACAAAAAACCCCAACAACAACAAAAAACCCACCAAAAAAAAAAAAAAACCAAAAAAAACCAGAAAACCAACCAAACAAAAAAACCCACAAAGAAACAGCCCCTATTAATTTATAAAGTGACTATATTTAATCTCATATCATTAGGAGTTCAAAATTGCCAACATCACCTTTCCAGACAGTGTTTTTTGATCTTCACATTAAAAAGCATCAAATTTACCCTGCCTTCCCCCAATATTTTTCCACCAATTATAAGTCAGGAGGCAGTAACAAATTTTTGAATCTGTGGACAAAACTTGACAAGCCCCAATGAACTAATATGAAGCATTTACAGGTTTTCATGATTAAAAGGAAATAACAAATTTAAATAACAAAAATAACAGATTTCTACTTTGTCCTCTTTCCTAGGTGAAGGACAGAAAAAAGAAAAAGAAAAAAGAATGGAAACTGTATGTTTTAAAAATGCCCTAAACAGTAACTACCACCTGTTTATTCAGGGTTCTGCTAGGAGGTAGAAAGATTCAATTGGTTGGTAGAAGGTTCAATTCCCATTTCCCTCTCAGAGATCAGAACCTAGAGAAGGAGGTTACACTATTGCACAGGGGAATATTCTGCTGGGAAATACTTTGGTTTTTTGCTTTTTTTTTCCCCTGTTGATGTTGGTAAACTCTATATAGAATATTAAAATATTCATTAAGCCAGAAAGAACAACTCTATATCATGGTGTTTAGGCCCTGCAGTGGAGCGACAGGACATCACTCTCATGAATATTTCAATATTGTAAACAAAGTAGAACATACTCTATTAGAGGTACTGAAAAAACAACATTTCCTCTCTCTCCATTCTGCACTGGGGGATATCAAACAGTCTGGTACTTGGGGGCTGTCCTTGGGAAATTAAGGTGGGCTCAGATCTCACCTGGCAGATGAGGAAACTAAAGCCTTCTTTTTTGCATTTTGAATGAGTCCCTGCCAGATGAACTATTGAAAGACAGGAGACAGGTGGCTTTTTAATCAGCTTATCTATCTTTATATATCTCTTTTTCTTTTCTACCTCTCACCTTCAAGAATGACAAGCTCATCCTGACTTTTGAAAGAGTTCTAAGCCCACTGAAATGCCATTTTCAGCAAAACACTTAACAAACAAAGCTTTCTTAAATCTGAGCATATTTGATGATATTTATGTTTTCACAGCTTCAGCTGCAGCTCAAGGATTACACAAACCATATTTTGCCTTCTTTCTACATCTCCAGCACTTGGACAATTCTGATTGGTCTCTGAATTCGTGGAGAAGTAGATGGATGGGTTGGAAGGAAAAGGGCCCATAGGAATCCAAGTACATCCCACTGTAATTTAAAAAAAGTCTATTAGAATTGACATTTGTGAAAAATATTGATCTGATTTCTGTTACAGATTTAAAGCTGAAAATTGAAAGTTACCAAAAACAGTGCTAGACTGGAATTTGTCCGTGATTATTAAAGTCATAGGATTCGTAGCTGAAGTAAAATTCAAGTAAAGTACCTTTAAAAAGTCCTAACCACTACTACATTTCTGTCTAAAAAACCCCCAAAAACAACAAAAACCAAAACACAGAAAAAATTCAGCATGCTCTGTTGAACAAGGCTTCCTGGTTTATGTGTGAGTCCACTCTAGAGGCACAGCATGGTATTTCTTCACAAGCTATATGGACTGCAGTCCTCCTTTCCTACCTAAGAGTAGCTGGGCTGAGGGAGAAGAATTTAGGCCAACCATTTAATTTGATTGTGAATTTTTCTCTTATGCCTGTACATTATAACACGGGGGCATGGATAAAGTCAGGTAAGAACTGGAACAGATGAGTCTTTGGATGTTCAAAGCTTTAACTTCCCAGGCTCTGAATGATAGGCATGCTTAGATCAGAATAAAATTACTTTTGTCATCTTCAGAGCCAAGAAGATCCCTTTAGCTGCCTGAGCAAAATAATGTTTGGAAAATCTCTGTGTGATATTATATTATTTATATTATTTATTTTGCCTGAATTTGTTCGGTAGCAAGCACTCTGGAAGTAATGCAAGTAAAATAACTCAGCAAGGAATGACATAAATGCAGCGAACTGTCATTGCATATAGCTTCAAGAAACACTTTCCACATACATCCACCCCATTTTCTTCAGTGCAGTTGTCACAGCAGAGTTTGCCAAGGATGCTAGATGATGGAAATTTCAAACACATCTTCCTAGTGCAGTTTATTTTCCAAAGAAGAATCCCCAGGCTGCTGAACACCCAGGGAATCGTTGATGTTCTGGGAGACAGGCTGTCACAAGAGGCAAGGAGCTTGTGTGTGTGTTTATGCTCCTCACAGCACACACGGATCCAGGCTATGTCTGCACTCACAAGTGATGTGGTGCAGCAGAAGCACCAGATTATCCTATTGCAAATTGTAGCCCTCACAGAGCCATTTGAGCTAAGGATTTAGCCCTTACACCATGCGACTCACGGGGCTTTATTTCAGGACAGCTCTAATCCCGTCCTCAGGACAGAGCTCCTCTCAGCTGCTGGAGCACATTGGTGCTTGGTTGCCTGGAGCACAACATTTGTCTGGATCTGGCTCATGCCCTTGGAGACAAAATGCAAACCAAAACTGGAGAGTGGGGACAATCAGGAGAGTCACAAGCACAAATCTTGAAGCTAAAAGCTTGCCTGTTCCTGACTTAAAACCCGTCATTTCTACACCGTTGTCTCCGAAGATGATGCACTCCGTAGGAACCTTCAAGCCTCTCTCTCACAGTGGCAGAAAAAGGCAAAAACTTTTCCAAGCCACCAAAGCCAGGACCACAGAGGGCATTGCAGCCTGGGTGCAGCTCCCATGGCAGCTGTGAGCCATCCTGGATGCCTCTGTGGGGGCAGTGGTCCAGGCTCTACCAAAATATCTCCCACTCTGGAATCACTTCATCACACTGAAGAAGCGATTTGGATAATCTGCTGGGACAGCACAGGTACATGGAGCTAGGGGCACCATCATCCCAAGTGGCCAGAGATGTCAGGATGGACCTCAAATCAAACCTATGTGCACTGAAAGAGAAGATATTAAAATTTAAGTTAAGCATATGACAATGACCTGAGAGATGTCCAATGGCAGACTGGCAGTGGTAGGAGAAATAATTCTGTGACCTTTACTTATTTGGTGGTTGTGCTGAAGGACACAGTTCATACACTGGCAAACATCTCGCTCCTTGAAATGCCTAAATTGAGGGGCACAGGACAGTCACAGGGTTAGGACAACACCCAGAGAACCTCATTTTATGCAGCTAGCAAATCCTTAGGAGTATTCACGTGGCTTTGGTAAACCAAAACATCTCACCAACTGCACTGAAGGTTTGGACACATCCATTTTTATACCCATACGCAAAGATAAAAGTCCACCATGATCAAATTTTCCATGTCAAGAAAAAAATACATCTACTTTTCCCTTTGCAGTTGTACCTCAGCCTTGGGAAATTCACTCTTCCACTACTCAGGTATTATCAGAACCAGATCCCATAATTGTTTGATTCAACATTTAAACTCAGCTTTTAATGATATGTCAAAAAACTACAAAGGAAAAACTTTACTTGAAACTCTCAGTTATAGAAGCAAATTGTCCTAAAAATGCACCTAAGCCTTTTGGAGATGGGGCCTATATCTTGGCAGGCTACACAGGACTGCAGCACAATAGTACCTCAACAGAAATAAAAATAATCTAGATCATTTTTTGGTATCTGCCCATCTCACACAGCAGAGATCAGACCCAACTGGCCCCCTGATGACAGTGTCATAGAAATATTAAATATTAAAAGTACTGTTGCTGTTAATTAGGCAAAATGTGACACTGTGTAAAGCAAACTTTTTCTCTTTGGGCTGTGCTGCAAAAAGGAAAACACACATTCTCAACATTTGTAGCTGGACAGCTTTCTTTTACAAATGTTTGCTTTTCTTAAATTAACATACATGAGTGGGTTGGGGAGGAGGGGGCAGGGGGGCTGTTGTTTTTACCTGAAGTCGTTCAGCCCCCTTTTTTGTGAGTCACATTTACACCTACTGGAAATCTGGGCTTAGGTGACACTTGTCTCTAATTCAGAAACAGCCTTATTCATCAGATAAAATCCAGGAAAAGCTGTCTAAAACCATTCCCGTCTTTGACTTCTGTAGGTTT
This sequence comes from Origma solitaria, assembly GCA_013397895.1. Classification (NCBI taxonomy): domain Eukaryota; kingdom Metazoa; phylum Chordata; class Aves; order Passeriformes; family Acanthizidae; genus Origma; species Origma solitaria. The sequence continues at coordinate 482,357 of VZRL01006890.1, read as the reverse complement.
TTACGCAGTTCCTGTCATAAATGTAGGTCAGAGACTGAAGGTGGAGGCTGGAGCAATTAAGTGCTCTATTTGACACGATAGCAAATCAAATAAAATACTTGAGAGTTTAACCATTATATACACACATTTATTCTTCTGCTTTCTACATGCAGTAAATAGGAAATATTTACTTTCATGCAGTCTGGAGCCACAGCATCAACAATGAGAAACAATCCTCATGAATATGGCTATCAGGATATTTGCCAGCATCCTCTCTTCTTTAGCATAAAATTGTTTCTACCCTACCCCTTCATAAATGATCTTGGATCTTGAAAGGTGAAGTAAAGATATAAAGAAGTCTGAAGGAGGTATCCCTAACACTCTCTAAGGACATGTGGCAGAATATGAATTGCACTCTTAGATAGTTCTGCTACAAAGAGTTTGCAAACAGCTCTCGGTAGCAGAGCCATGGATGCCTAAAGGTTATTAGTTCAACACAGCACAAAAAGATGAGGGTTTGTTGGCTATTTCATTTTGAGTGGGGATAAAATGAGAAATAAATGGGAAAGTACAGGTAAAAGTGGGACCTCTAGAGAGAAATATGAAGGCATTACGAAGAAGCACAAGCATGAAGAGAGCAAAAGCTGGTAAGGACTCTGTGTTCAGAGCTGACTGTTGAGTGCTGGTGAGAAGATTGTGGAAAACTCCTTCACTGTCTCACTGGGGGAAAGGGAAGAAGCAACACTGTTTGTGGAGATGGGTGGAGGATTAATCAGCTGAGACAATGCTCTAGCGCTTTGCAAACACGATGACACAAATGCCCAAAATGACAAAGCTGCCCAAACTGGGTGCCCCATGAGACACTCAGAAACAGCAACTGGAGGTCAAGCAGCCATCCAAGGGCATCTCAAGTAGCCCCAGACATTTTCCTGACAGTAGGATAAGCCAGTCTTACATGCCTGCATGGTGGGTAAATGGATAAAGAGGTAGATGGTTGTGGAGTCTGATGTGTCCACTGCTATTTTGGGTTCTGTGGAGTGTCTGCCTTTTAGTATCCTAGAGGTTTTTCCAACCTAAATAATAATAATTCTATGACTCCCTGGTGTGTGTTTGATGCTCTCTGTGATATTGTGATGATACGGTTTAGAGGGCCTGGTGGTATTCAGTCAAATGTTGCACTTGATGATCTTGGAGGTCTTTTCCAACCTTAGTGGTTCTACAATTCCATATTGGCCAATCCACTGTGGATGTGCCAGGTATCAGAGGGGGTCTCAAACAGCACTGAACTTGTTTTAAACAACAGTGTTCCCCTTTTTTGTCACTACAGGCAATGCAAATTGCAAATTTGCCAGTTGCAAATTGCAGATTGCAAAATCTCAGCCTTTCTGTCTCAAAGTGGGCACTGAAAATTGGCCAGCTGAGTTCTTCTTTCAGGTCTCTGGAGTGCACCTTCATTGACCGTAATGTTCCCTTAGACATCTCATGCATATGTAGAATTCTCCAGGTAATGTACATTTAAGTCTTTAACTCTGGAGATGATGTCATCCTAAGGAAACAGAAACCTGGAGAAATTAATCTAAATCTAGGCCAATTCCTGGAATATTTTGAGCGCTGCTGATCTGCTGAAGGGAGTGGAACAGACAGGAGAAGTCACGAGGCCAGAAACAAGAGGTTACGGTTAAAGCTATTTGAGAAACTCTACACAGCCTGGGTCAATTCGATTGCCTGATGCAGGCTCATGCTCCCTGGAAAAGCTGCCAGCCACGCTCCCAGCCCACCCACCGCGGGGCTGCAGGATCAACAACTGATTCATTTCCATGCAAACAGCACAGTCAGCTGCACAGCTCATCCCAGCGACAATAAACATCAGCACAAGGCTGTGAAAATGGAGCTGCGTGCCCGTGAGACGCAAAAAGCCACGCAACGATGCTAAAAGCATCAGATGGAAACAAACCCTCGGTAAGAAACTCTCACAAAAAGCATTGCCAGGGATTTATAGGACCCAGCATGAGGCAGAACAATGCAGACCCTGAACTGGCAGAGCAGAGCTAGTGAATGTCCTCAGGGTGAGACAGCAGCCACGGCAGGTCAGCTTTCTAATGGACAGGGGCACAAGAAAAGGAACTGAGGCTATAAATAATCTTCTCTTCAGCCAATGGGACATGAGAAATGCACTGAGGAAGGAACTCACAAGGCTGCAAAAGAAATGGATTGCTGCATGTCTGGAAAGTGGCACAGACTGCCTCTAACTGCCTGAAAGCCTGGCAGACACTTGGGTATCTGCACCGACCCAAAACCAGTGAACAGAATCACAACAAAACAAAAAGTGTCACTGCTGATTACCAGAGAGTGAAGCCAGAGCACTTGGGCTGTTCAGGGCAAAACTGTCTGCTGCTGATTGCATCAGGATGAGCCTTTAGGGGAAGTGCTGTGGATAATGAATTTCTCTGGGCTTGCATTTAGCCTCAGTGAGCCACAGGAAAGGTCTGGTGAATGTTGAATCACTAATGGAGACCCAACCAGCAGCATTTACACGTTTTTCAGAGTGCAACCAAGAGTTTGCTGGATTAGAGGAACATACCTGATGTTTAACATGGCTGTGATCTGATGGGACACATGTACAAACAGCTGGCATTTGGGAATTACATGACTGGCCCAAATCACAGGGAGTAAATCCTTCTGAATGTCCAGCAAAACACAGAAAGAGGAAAGCATGCAAGAAAGTATCCCATCTATCAGATTCCAGCCAGGTTCTTGGAAAAGATCAAAACAAATTTAAGAGGGGAATTTCATCATGAGAGAGAACTTTCCCAGCATCTAGTAGGTGGATAATTTGGAAGCCATTCAGGCAAAACTCCAGTGGGGAAACAGAAAACACATTTTGCAAGATATGACATAACCAGGTCCCGCACTCAGACAATCAAGCACATGACACAGTAGCAGAGTTCAAGTGACTCAGCACTCCAGGAGAATTTTAATACAAAACCTCTTCCCCTGGGTACACACAAAGCAATAGAAAAACCAGATCAGCACTAAATAGCCTGAGCTAAACATTCATCTGGACAAAAGAACAATCATGCAGGCAAATCTGGCAGGCTTATATGAAACAGCAACAGGCTTGGGACAGCAGATGAAATGAAACCAGTAGCAATAGAATAATGGCAGGGAGCTGGAGCCTTTGTAGAACCGAGGCCAAGGCCAGGAAAGCAGTGCAAGGCACTCAGCTGAGTCAGAGGAGATGGGAGGTACGAGAGGAGAAGCCTTGAAGAAGGGAGGTACCAAGCTGCCTGGTGCAGCAGAGACACAAATCCTGCACTGGCAGGAGGCACATGCTGCAAGTGGAGCCTTCTTCTTCACAGACCTGGGCATGAGAAGAGCTACGTGACTCAGTAGGTACCAGCAAATTGGCTGTGGAAGGAATAACCACATACCTTCAGCTTCAAGTGAGCAAATGGTTTTAAAATGAAAGAAAAAAAATTAAAAACCCGGAGTAGTTAGTGCAATATCCGTCATAAAGCCAAAAGGAGAAGCACAGGTTGCAAGAGCATGTGTTTTGAAAGGGTCACTAGATGAGGCAGTCTGGGTGCATGTGACTGGGGTGCTGAGCCAGAGACAGGAAGACAAAACCCTTTTGGGACATCTGAGAAGGTCAAACAGACACATAAACCTGAAGCTCAGATCCCTTTTTTCTTTTTTTCCTTCCCATTTTCTCTCCTTGCTCTTGCAATATGTGCTGCCCCTCTGACTGTGGGTCAGGATGCCAAGGAGACATCACATATTGTGCTGGGAATGCTGCAGTGCCTTCTGCTACTAAAAGCCTAACTAAGCCTACTAAAATACATTCCTTTTTGCAGTTCTTCTGCTTCAAACTGTGCAGGGACACATCAGCACAGTTCCTCTTAATCCCCTCTTGCTCAAACATCCCCTCTTGCTCAGGCACATTTAAGTGTTTATTAGGCCACCGCTACCTTAAGGTCAATCATGATTATGTTGTTGAAAATTTCTGAGTGTTCCTTTGCTATTGACTAACCACATCATACAACAGACTAATTAACCCACCAGGTTCTCATTAAGCGGTATTCCTTCACTCTCCTCCAGGACCACCAGCTGTGCTGCAGATTGCCTCTGAGTTTAGGAAAATAACAAGATTCATTATCAGAAATGGATTTTTTTTTCCCTTCAGCGTGTCACAGGCCCACGGTCAGGTTTAAAATAGCAGCCCCCAGACTCTGGGGCTTGGGTCAGGATTTAGATAGACTCCTGCAGGGGATGGGGTTGATGTTTCAGCAATTCCTTGGGGAGTGAAGGAAGGATCCCACCATGAAGAGACCTGGATTTCTACCTGTATGCCCAGCTTGGAGAAAAAAAGCATGTTTTATTCTTTCACAGACCATGATGCATTAGATTCTGCTGCTTAGGGTCACAGCAGGCCTGCAGCCCATGTGCTCTCCAGCTCTTGGGCAACTCCTTTACCACTTCAGAGCTACATGTTCACAAACTCGCTCATTTTCTAGAGGAAAAACTGGAAAAGAGTAAAACCAAAACCCAAAACAGCCTCAATTTACCCATCCTTTAGGTGGTGAACAGCTTCAGACACTGCCCAGAACGCAGCAATTCCTACATCAGGTATGGTCGCCCATTCCTCACATGCCAGCTGCCTTATATCCTGGTGCAGGAGCATCTCTCACCTATGTCAGAGCCCTGCCCAGGCTGTGAATTCACACCCAAACTTCAGGCCTGGCAGCACAAACCACAGGACACCAAAGTCCTCTGGTCAGGCAGGCCAAAATGTTTGACCCTCACGCTTACGTCAGTGGTGAACAAATTAGACGCTAATGTGTGAGCAGGTGCCTCAGCTTTGAACAGCCTGTAAAAACTGAAAAAAACCTCAAACTTAAAAACTGGCTTATTCAAAGAGTAATGCCCCATTTAATTGTCTCTCAATAACTTCCAAGTCAGCGTGGACAGTGTTTCCGATATTATTTGCAAGCAGTTGAAGAGAGAAAGTTTCTCAATTTCTCAATCAATGGCTGTAATTTGAGGGATGTTAAGATCATAAAGGAATGCTTATTCATCATTTAAAATATCACTGATGTGTATATGAAATGAAAATTTATGTTAATTTGTATTAAGTGTAATAAAATTTCTGTCATTAATAAAAATTTCTATTAGCCTGTTGTAAGTAAAAGAAAGACTTTTTTACTAAACTGGGCATAGAAATAAATATCTTATTTCATGAAACTCAGTAGCAACTTCTTATTTTGAAATGAAAGAAAAAAGGAAGACTTCAAAAATTTTCATTAAAACACAGGTAAAAAATTATTTTGTTTTGATGTGTTCCCTAATCCCAGTCACTTTGAAGTATTTAAAATTTAATATTACTCAGTTATTTATGCAAATATATTATTTAAAAAATAAGATGTTCTGAATAGGATCATTCATTCTCAGCATGTTTTCATCCAGGCTTCTTGAGTCTGTTTTTTTTTTAAAGTTACATGTGTAAATTAACTATTACCTTTTTTTTATTAAAAGAGAAGGGTTTTTATTTTGCAGTTGGGCTATAGAAAATAAAGGTATACTGGAAGATTGCAAGCTCATTTTTATCTCAAATAAAATATTTTCCTTCCATAGCAAATTTTCATTTTTAAAGTTTCTAATTTCTTAATTAAACTGTGCAAAGGGGAAATACAAGGGATAAAACATTCATAAGAAAATCAATATATAGCTAAAAGGCTGTATATTACATGAAGTACATTAGAGTACATAGATTCTATAGAGTTGTCTTTCAGCTGCTAATTACACATTCATTACAGGATTATAAATCTTAATAAAGTGATTGAGTCAGAGTATCAGAAGGAAGAAGCCCTTTCTCGTCTGTGATTCGGAAGACCAGATTGTGGTTTCCAGCATCACATTTGGACAGGTCTGCTGTGAGAACAGGACTCCAGGCTGTGGAAGATCTTTGTGTGAAGTCAGGAGCAGCCTGATGGGGCTTCTGCCTCCTCCTGGGTGGGATTTTTCCCCCTCGAGCTGCAGAGATGGAGCTGGGACTGTTTGGAGAAGGGCCAAGAGTGATACAGCTCGACAGGAACCTACAGACCTGACATCATATGTGCAAGAGGAAGCAGCTGCCTGAACACTGAACCTATGACTAAAAAAGCTTTTTTAACAGACACTTCAGGTTGCTTGGGAATATTTCCTGTTGTTCCAAAATACCTAGAAAATCAGAACTCAGTCATCTGCAAATCATATTGTGCAGTGTAAATTGTCAATTTTAAGAGAGACAAAGGCACAAATCCTAAGAGTACATCCATAGTCAAATTCTAGTTCTAATCTGGCTTTCCCAAAAATCACAGCATCATGCCCTATTTGGTGCTGAATAATCAAAATGAAAGCATTTGATCCTGCAAAAAATCCCACTGGGAGCCATGGAGGAGAGGAGCACAAAGGACAAGATGGGCAGGTTCAAGAAGTTTTGGGTGAGAATCTTCTTGCTCAGACAACTCTGACCCATGCAAAGGTAATGGGATCCCTGTGCACATGTAATGCAAGAAAATGTGGATTACATAAAAAGGTAATTCTGAAAAAGTAAGGCCTGCTTCAGTGAAGAGCAAGCTACTCCCCTTAGATGCCAGAGCAGTGATCCAGGGCAAGCTTAAAGCAGCAGTTTCCTTCTGTGCAAATTACAGTGCACCCTAAAAGCCACGTTTAACCCAACTGGTGAACCCTGCCCAGCCCTGATTTACAGCATGTTCTGTTTTACAAAACCTACTTAGTCAACATAAGGGAACAAGGATGGGGGAGGAGACACGAACATCTGCTTTCCTTGTCCTGGGCTTGCACTGTTGCTGCATACAGCTTTTGGCTCTGGAAGGCTTTCAAGTCTGTAGCAGTCACCAACCACTTGGATGCAACAGAGTGCTCTGATGTTGCTGCTGTCTGTCTTCCTGCTGTGACTAACTCAGGATTTTTCTGGTTTTGACAGAGTGCTGACGTGCCTGGCAGTTTGCTTGCAGTCCTCACTGGCAGGGCCAAGGGCCAGGGTGTCCTCACCCCACAGCCATCAGCCACCTCGTGCTCATGGCCATCGATGGTACCAATGAAACATCTGCTTATTATTAGAGATTTCCAATCAGGGGACTCGATAAATGACTCAGCTTGTCTCAATCTCTACCGCTGCTGTCACTTTCTGTGTGCATTCCTGGGATGAGAGCATTGTTTTTAAGAAAGACCAGCGTTTCGATTTGGGAGGCAGCAGAAAGGGAGAGGAGACAGCCAGATGTGGCATTTGGCTTTGGAATACGCCAGGGCTTGGGTCCAGCAGACAGAGCAGAGGTATGGCTCTGGTATGGTTGTGCTGTGCCGACTGGCTGGCTTCTGACAAAAATAAGATGTCTCCTCAAGAAATTGGCACGACTGTTATGAAATACTCTCCCTCAAGCCTCTACTGCCCTGGGATAAAAGGGCTTAAAATGTTCTTTCTAGTCTTCGTGGTTACTTCTATGAGCTCCTATCCCCATAATTTGTTTGAAGTGTGACAGGAACTTGACCCTTCCCTTGACAAAAATCTCGCCCCAGCACATGCAAGTGGAGAAATTTCTGCTTGTCTGAAAACGCCTGACTGCTCCTGGTCAGAATAATGTGTGATCAGCAACTGCACAGAAGCAATCCTCGTGCCTGTATTTCAGGCGGAGAGCTTTCCTCAGCCTGTCTGCACACACCACAGCTCTCCCACAAATTTTCTTGCTCCCTGCTGAACTCCCAGCAGCACATAAAGCCTCGGAGCAGGGAATGAGGGGGCTGTTCTGCTTTGCTTTATTACCACGATGATCAATTATGAAATCAGCGTTTCCCAAGGCACAATGGTAAGCACTCTGTGATGTGTAAAATCACCATAAAGATGGCCATGAGAGATGGGTTTGAAGATGCCAAGAACAGAGCCGACTTGAGGGAAAGAAAATGGAGCAGGTTCTATTGTTCCCACAGGGCCAGATCCTGCCACTCCCAGGTCTGGTCCTTTGAAATCACTGCAGCATTAAAGATTCAGTGGTGATCTGGCTGGGAGGTGGTGAAGCAAGTCGAGGCCCAGGAGTAACCTTGAGCAGGGGAGGAAATGGAGCCCACGGCCAGAGGATCTCCTAGGAGCCATTTGCAGGCTGCACAAGCAGCAGGAACATCACCCTGTGAACTGGAACAGATTAGTCAGATGCCTCTTGTCCCTTGCAAACAAATCCTTTTCCAGCCCCACGTCCTTCAGAGAGCAGACCTGCTCCCAAAGCGATGACCTGGACCTGTGAGCACCATGGGAAAACAGGAGAACCATGAACTAGAAAATGGGTCCGAGACAGCTGCGTGTGCCTCTACAGCCTCTGCTCCCACTTGGGTAAGCACAGGCCGGTCTGCAGCTCAAAACTATCAGAAGTCACCACTAATGAGTATCTCCAAAATCACTGCTATTTTTTGTCTCCATTGCATTTCTCCCTCTATTTTCAGTCTTTCTGGGTCACACAATGACAAAGGATGTCATTTTGGTTGTCATGCGTGTTTTCTCTTAGTGCCACAGCTGAAAAGTTGTCCCAGACACTGCCTTGTCCATGGCTTTGTCATTTTTCTGGCAAGTTATTTCCCCTTTGTAAGGCACATTCCTGTACTTTTCAAACCACTGAGCCAAAGGAGCACTTGGTCACTACTTTTCCAGCAAGTAGCAACTATAATTCCAACTGCAGACAAATTAATATCTCCCAGGATTTCCCATCCCACTCCCAACTCCAAAAGGAAGTGTTTTCCAAAATGCAAAGCACAGATCAGGACCCTACCCTAGGTGATGTAATTTTTGTGTCGTTCACATTTTTGCCACACCAACAGTGAATAAAACAAGGTGATTTGATGCATGAGCCCTTGCCAGGTCTCACAGCTTTGTCCTTCTGCCTTCCTGCATTAAACTCTGCTCTGCCTCCTGGTGCATCCTCCTTCTCTCTGCCCAGTGTGAGCTCATACCCTTCTTTCATATTATTTGTATGCCACCAGTTTCTCATGCCCCCGTTTGTTGGCTTTTGGGGCCCACTGGACATCAAGGAGAGAGCAGGTTGTGCCGTGGAGATGGTGACAGTCCAAGATCTCAGCCCCTTTTCTCACCCTGCCTTCCCTGCCCTTCTCCTGCATCACCTCTCCCTCCATCCATACATTCAGGCTGGTTTTATCCATTAGTTTTGCTATTAACACCCAGTTTTGTCTCATTTCCCTGAGGAACCTGGCGGACACAGTGGGCTTTGGCACTGCTGGTATCAACCAGTTCTGTTTAACAGCTGCCAGTGGATTTTCAGAAGACACAACTTTGCTTGGACTCACTCTCTGCTTGTGCCCCTGTGCACATCCTCTCAGCCCACAGGACGCTCTCAAATAATCCTGGGAGATGCCAGGACATCCCAAAGGGACTGTGGCATTAGCCACATTAGAGAGGAGACACTCAGCTGAGGAGAAGGCTGCAAAGCAAGCTCAGCCCTTGTTGGACACCAGAGAGGGATTTTGTTAACACTGAAACCAGCATCTAGAAATAAATATCAATGAGTCTCAAGGCAGGAGAGGGATTTCGGTGCATCATTTCCAATCATGAAGTAATTACTTGCTTTCAAAAAGTCATTTCAAGTCAGAGTCACCAGTGCCCAGCTATTAAGAGCAGCTGCACCTGCGATTTCCAGACCCAGCTTGTTTTTTCCCAGCCCAGTCTGGCACCGCTCCCTCCCATGGTCCCCGTCAGCTCTTTAGGACAGGGGTCTGTCCCACAGGGCTCAGCCTTGCAGCCACCCCACAGCCTGTAGTTCTCAGTGGTCTCCACCTGCACCTGAGGGACAAGGGTGACCTTCATCTCAGGAGTTATCCAGGCTTATCCAAAAGATTATTTTATCCAGTGGGATAGCATTTGCTTTTCCAGTCTTCTGTGCAGAGGAAATCTGCTCTTCAAAAACTTATCTAGGGAAGGTGACAAAGAGATATCTCTGTTCTGTTGGCATTTTGAGTTTATTGTCATTTAACATTGCTGAGGCTCCCAGAGTCATGCAGATGTTAAGCCCCTAAATCTCATAACTTTTCTTTACCATTTGCATCACATTTTCTGGAGTCACTGTGATAAGTGGGAGAAAGTGGGGAGGAAGGTTGCAGACGGTCACTCCAGAGACCAGCACTTCTTTTTCTCTCACCTCCAGTGATTTCATGACCACACGCCTGTCCCTCTCTTCAAGACAGTGTTGCAGTTTTACTTGGGCATTGCTAAAGTAGTAAAAGAGAGGATCTGGATCTGAAAATCCAATTGCACACACACAAAATTATTGCAGACTGGTTTTGACAAGTCAGTTACTATCCAGCCTGCTTGCCTTCACACCCTTGATGCTAAGTCTGAACAGCACTATCACATTAGCCCTTCTCAAAATATTCTCAAATAATTGGTGAAAAAGTGTGAAAGAAAAAACAAAACAGCAAAGCACTGATCCAATCTGCTCTACCCTGTGTGGGTGACAGAGAAAACTTGGTAGCCTCAGGGTATTATCAGATACAGAACAAAACATGAAGATGTGTCCTGAGGAACATCTGCCAGTGTCAAAAATGTGTGCATGTCTCCTCAGTGTGGTTTTCTCTCACCTCCCGACACTCTCAATAAGATCTCATGTTTCCATGGATACTTCTACTTAGGTTTTCTGTGATCTCTTTCCTTCTGTGCTTCTTGTTGTCTGTGCAGCTGTTAAGGAGACATCACAGGAGCCTTCTGGAGGTATAGTGTGGATCTGCAAGGCTTACACACCACTCTAGGGGAGCACATTGGTCTGGACCATTGTCTGTGCCTTTACACCGGTGGGGACTCACCACTGGCCTCAATAACTCAATGGCCATTCCTTGAGATGCTCCTTGGAAACAAAGAGTCCCAAAGACTAATCCAGATCAAGAATGATGTCGTCTCTCTCAGCCTGCCTAGGTCCTAACATCATCCTTGATGTTACCATGGTATCGTCTGCTGAAGTACCACAGAATTTTAGTCTCCTCAGGGAAATATAGGAGTCAAGTGGGTTTGTGTTCACCTTCTCCTGGAGAGTTTTCTTGTAAAAATGGAAAGGAAATGATTGTTTGAAGAAGCAAGGGTGAAAAAAATAAAAACTAAAAAATCCACATCACAGCATATTCTTGGAGGAATGAGCTGGTGTTTTTGTGACAGCACTAGTCAAAGGATAGCCCATAGAAACGCAGAAACCCACGCAACCAAGAGAGATGTGGAATGAAATCAAACAAGAGGAAAAAGCAAAATGTTGTGATAAATGCACCAACTGTATTTAAGAAAAATTAGAAGCAATATTTTGCTTGTCTTTTTAAGTGACTTAATAACAGAAACATAGATGAAAAAGCCTTGCAATTGAAAAACTTTCATCTTGCCATAGAAATTATTGTCATAGGCTTAGATCCTCCTAACTCAGCTTCTACCAAATATAATCCTGAGCTAGACAGTTTGAAAATTCATTTTCCAAGTCCAGTAGCCCCTCTATGGTAAGAGCTACCAAGCTGAAAGTGATTGTCTTTTACTTGGACCACAGATTTGATTCATCTTTCAGATAAAACCAAAATCTCTGTGAATTACAAGGAATGACACTGAAATCACTGAAAGCAAATCTTGGCCATACCACAGATCCAGCTTTAGGACAGCCAATATCAAATAAAGACCACTGCAACTTCATTATACAAAACACTTATGTGATAAAAACTTGATCTGCCATCTCAAAATTTTCAAAACCTATGGGCAAATTGACTTCACCCTGGCAGGCTTCAGGCTGGAAAAAATTATCACTGGCTTCCACTGCTTAACTTGATGACAGACCTCTGTCATTCCAAAGTCAAGCTGAAGCCCAGCATGAAAACAGAGAGTCAGCCTGAACTTCATGGTGAGCGCTCAGCTAATTCCTTGGAAAAATGGTTCTCAGACTTGTTTTCCTACCCTTGGTCTCAGTGGAAGTGAATGCTGCTGGGCGATGCATTAATGCACAGTGCCCACAGTGGGACTGTGCTCCTGTGCTCTCCTACCTCTATCCGTGGTTTGAAGAAGGTGAAATTACTTTCTTTTCCAGTGAATGCTTTAGAAAGATAAAATGAACCAATGCCAAAATAACAGGAAATAGTTCTCACCACAACATTAGCTCACTTTGCCTGGGGTCTATCTTGCAGCACTGTGCCAGCTTGCTACAGTCCCTCAGAAACTTGGATTTCCCACCCTGAAAATTCAGATATGAAACTCAGGGTGGTATCAGCTGGCAATGTGCCACCTCCCTGCCACGGCATGGAGTGAAATCCTCCTCCCTGGCATCCAACTCCCTGTGCCCCAGCAGCAGGTGATGGGAGCAACGTAGCCAGCAGATCTCTTTGCCCAAACAAGCTTTTTTACTGTCTTTGCCTGCAATTCTCCTCCTTCTTGCTTCCCTGTGGTAACAACATTATCTTGTGAAACAAGACAATCTGAGACTCCATTGGCAATTAGCCACCTCTCTGCTGAAGCCCATGGCTTCATTTGTGACCAATCTGTCTGCCCACAGCATCCAGCAAAACCTGTGCCAGTGGGTGAGGAAACAGCAGTGCCTCACTGCCTTTAAAAACATTTTTCTTTTCCAGCTCTCTATATTCAGGGTCTTGATGTTGGAACTGCTTGATTTTTGTCTTGTTTTGCTTGTTGGGGAGCAGGACTATTTCTGAGATAAAGCTAATATCCACGTGTGGGGCCACCTTGCATTTCAGCCCCACCTGCAAACAGCATTTCACAGGTAAATAGAGAGAATCATCCATTTAAAAATCAAAATGACTATTTAATAGATTTAGGAACTGTCTTTGAAGGGCTCCTCAATACCTAAAGAGGCCATCCTAGGGAGATGTATGCACACATTTTTGTTAGCAAATGACACTGACATGAGCTATTGAGCTCAGTGAGTTTTTCACATGATTTAACAAACGTTGTGAAAAATGCCTGCGTATGCACAGCCTCTGTGTACCCACACACAAATAAAGAAACCAGCTACCTTCCACATTTCCCTTGGCTATTCCTTTTCTGTCCATCCTACAGCATTTTCTTTTCTTTATTCTTCAGCCATTGCTGGTAGGAAAAGTACTACTCTGTTCTTAGGTTGAGCTCTGTGTGTTGGCAAATCACAAAATATTTGACAATGGAAAAAGACTGTGGTTATCTCAATGTTGTCAGTGAGGAAACTACTGCAGAAGGAGGGTTTTGGAGGAATAGGTCTTATTTGCAGTATATACCATTGCACAGCTATCTCATTTGTAATAAAAGTTACAACTGATAAGAGAAAATTTTCATTTCACTCAAATATTTTCAGGAACTCATAAAATATACTGAACCAAGGTGAAGAGTAAAAATAATGAAAATGATTTATGGATCAAAACTCCTAAAAATATTTGGGGTTGATTGAAATCCTTATTTTTAAATATTTGGAAAACTTTCATTTAATCTTTACCTTATTTTCCCTTATTTTTCTTTTACCTATCAGTTTTTACTCAAAAATAGTCCATTAATTCATATATTAATATGTCCATAAATTCCAGTAGTAAACATCTCAGAAGTAGCTGTTACATGTAATGTTGTTTATTTAGATTTATGCTACTTATTGTAGAACCAACAAAGCAAAAAATTAATTCAGAGATTCAGGACCAGCAGAATATATTGCTGCCATCATTAACTAAACAGTTCGCCCTTTTGTGTTTCTCAACACCACGAATTTCCCTCAATCAATTCAACACACCTGGACACAGTTAGGAAGAAAAATACAAAACACCTCCCAAGTATTGCAATTAGGTTTGTTCTGGCAAGTCCTGCATCTGTATTCTGGTGGCAATTGGCTTCTGGCGCAAAACGTTGTGCCAAAGTTAATGTTTTCTTTTGCATAAAACATATGGAGGGCTTTTGCTGAATTCCAGTGTGCAGCATGCCTCTGGTAATGCTCTTGTCCAGCCTGGGAGAGCAGCAGCAGTTCCTGCTGGGAGCCTGAGATGTTGTCAGGGCTACTGAAAGGACACGGTGCCTTGCAAGTTGGTGTGATGGCTTTTACTGCAGTCACAAAAGGCTTTCAGCAGGGAAAACCTCTGATCTGCATGTGGTGGCCATGAACACCCTCAAACCCAGAGGAAGTAGGCAGGCAGGGGATTTACTGGGAATGTGAAACAAGCAAAATACATAACTTGCAAAATTATCCAGCCTGAGCCTGTACCTGCAAAGAGCAAACCTGTGCATCATGCTGAGTGTATCTGTATCTATTTCTATTAATTGTTGTTCTGTGTGACAAGTCTTTGGCCTCAAACACAAAACAGATTCTCTCTGAAGAGTGCTTGCAAAGAATTTGATTCTATTATTTGAAAAATATTTGCATTGTTTCATTTTCTTTTTAAACTAACATTAAAACTTTTCTGAAAATTGTTTTCAGACATTATCCATGTAGTCATATTACCAAGTTCAGCAAGACGTATTTTGTCAATGAAAGTTGTAAACTGAAAGCAAAAAAAACAAATTCAGAGCACTCATTCTTTCACAGACTCTTCAAAACCTGAGGGTAGTAAATGACTGTGTCACTGCACCAACTGATCCTTGTAGGGGAAGCATTGTCCAGCCTTCTCTCTGTCCACCCACCCATCTTCCAGCTGCTGAGGCTGGGCTCAGGCCAGAGGTGAGGCATCACATAACAGTGGAACCAAATATTACAAGAGAAGCTTTGTTGTCCTTTCTCCTATGCCCACAAAAGCTCTGCTTTTTGATGAATATAAAAGAAATGCCCTGTTGGGAGAGAGCCTGATGCAGATCAGCAGGGTCCTGCAGGAGCAACCTGAGAGAACAGGGAAGGGATTTGCAGAGAGCCTTGTGCCTTGGACTGGATGGGGCGAGGCTGTACCTGCTGAGGTCTGACTGGAAACATCTACAGCTCAGGGTGGGAGAAAGCCCTGAAGAAGAAATTAGGGCTCTGCCTGGAGAAGAAACCAGGTAATTAAAGCTGCAGATTAAAATATTTCTTTCATGTTTCACGTGGATCAACCATGGCCAGTGACATGTTGTGAGCTGAGGAGGGGGCTGCGAGGCAGATTAAGGGATTTGGGAGCCTGCAGGGAGTTTAGGGTCAACAACAGCATGGCTGAGCTACATGTGGTGTCGGAGCATTGCAGAAGCACCACCAGAAATGCCCTGTCAGCTTGGCTGGAGTGTGAGAAAAGTTTGCTTTCCACCAAAGCATTTCCTACAGCCTTTGAGGTGAACTGAGGCAGGAGCTGGTGAGGGCTGAAGAGATGCTAAACCACAACATGACCTTCCTGTGTGCAGGAAAGGCCCAGGAGATGGCTTAAGACAGGGAATAAACACAGTAAGAGGGGCTTTATCAGTTTCTACAATTAGTTTCCGTCACCCCCCAGCACCCCTAAAGCTGTGGCCCATGTATGGTTTTTTTGCACATGATTTTCGGTCTGTTCAAAGAGCATTGAGCATTGCAGGAATAGGGAGCTGTATTATTTCTGAGCAAACCTGTCCCCTTCAGGCCCACAAAGCTGTCCCTTGTGGGGCACATGCTTCATTATCTTTGAGCACATCATCTTGAGATATCTGGAGCAATTTCCAGGAGCTAGATACCTGTGCAAATTGAACCCAGGTTGTGCCCGGTCTCACTCCTGGGAATGGCAGAACTACCTTAGAAAATGTTGCTTTTGAAAGACTTTCAGCAAAAACTACTGTATTTTAAAAACAGAGACATGTAATGGAAATGTTTGGTGACCTGAGCTCCAGCGTGGTCAGTGGCAGCTGCACTGTAAGGACAAGAGAAGAATGTAAATCTGCTTCATCCCTGTGAGTCCTGCAACTCCTGCTCACAAGCCACAGAGAAGACACAGTATCCCCAAACTGTTCTTGGGCAAATTTGTGTATTAAAATGACATTTCAGTTGTCATTGAACACATGGACACCAGAATGATAATGAATCTGTCCTCAGAAAGAGATTGCTGAAATGTGAATGTTTGGCTTTTGGATTTTTGGTTGTTTCTTTTGGGTTTTTTAATGCCCAAATTTTCCTTTAATTCTTGGATTGGAAAAATAAGCCAGTAATATTCACTTTAAAAAAATTTAATAATTGGCAGAGATAGAGGACAGTTTGAGAGTCTGAAAGTGGTACTTGGCCTCAGTTCTGTTCCAGACCCACTAATCTTACCATTGATTGAGGCATTCCTAATGTGCCCTTCAAAAAAAATAAATAAATGAAAATTGTTACTTCAATCAATGTACGATCTTTAATTCCATATTCATCCCAATTGATTTTCACTTCCAAGTTTCATTTTAGTATGAAGTAGGGCATTGTGTTAAGGAAGTTGTGGGGGAGCTTGTAGGTTTTGGCAGCTGGAAGGAGGGGAAACTGTGGTTTTTAGATTAGAGGAAGGTGTGGGAACTGGTTCTTTAGCGAGCAGTTGGAGCAGCAGGCTTTGTGCTCATGTTTGTGTGCATGTTTGCTGTCAGCCCCCACGAGTTCCACGGGGCAGAGGTGAGCAGGATGTGATGGCTCCCACTCAGCCCTGTCCGTGCCCTGCCACTGCTCCCTCCACAGCAGTGACCGCGCTGGGCCACCCCAACATCCCTGAGCTGCTCCCCAGGTCTCCCCTGCCCCCTAAGGGAGGCACCACCCATGCCCACATTAGCTGTCTGGGGAAAAGAAATTCCCTTTCCCAGCTGGGGCATCTCCATTTACAAGGCTGCCAAGCTCCTGAGCACTGCAGCTCTCCGGCAAACATATTTCCAGACATTTTCTGCGGCTGCACTATATATTCTGTGGTTCAGTCTCATGAGACACGCAGGGCTTTCCATGGCAACCACAGAGATAGCTTTCTTCTTAAAGAAACAGTGAGGTGCAGAAAATGAGAACTTTACCGGGATAAAATCAACCCATTTAAGGACTTCAGGAAGCCCATCAAGACAAATCCTGTTCCCAGGAAGTCAGCTCTGCCCCGTGAGGAGCAGGAGTGTGGAAACAGTCATAGTCCTGGATGCACTACAGAACAAGGCAAGCAGAGCAAGAGGAGCAAAGCCAAAACCCATCCAGTTTGTGCCTCTCCTGTCTGTGCCCCCTCCTTGCCTCACACAGCTGAGCTTGTCCAGGTCCCTCACCAACACCCTAGGGTCAGGTTTTCAAATGCACTCACACTCATTTCCACAAAAAAAAAAAAAAAGTGGTTTGCCTGTGCTTCATGTCTGCCCAAACACCTATCCACATTTCCACACTGGTATCTTGACCATGATCCCAGCTGGTCTCCATCTTCTTTCTCCCTCCACAGTCAATAATAATTTTGCAGTATCTCCTTCAGAGCTCAGTCTTTTTATGCAGCTCTCTGACCTCCTCTTAGCCACATCAGGAGCTGTCAATTAAGTGGTTGGACCATTCATAATGGTCTGTGCAGTACTTTGTGCTTTACTACCCCATATTTTTCACTGGGAAATCCTTTAGGAAGGCATCTTTCTCATTCAGGATCAGTGATAAAAGGAGGAAGCAATCATTTCTGAATTATTCTGCTAGCTGGTATAGGTCATAAATATCATTAAAGCTGTAATAAAGAATGTTGATAAATTAGAGGTAAATTTGGAAAATTACAGCAACACCAAGGCATCTAAAGGGACTAACTTAGGATCACTAGAATGTCTAAATATCCTCCCCAAGTAAAGGTGTTACAAAGGCTTCACTAATTCCACAAAGCTGTAATGGGTACACATAGAAGAAAAGTACATGTTCAGGGTAGAGCCTGAAAAAAACAGCTAAACTGCAGAGGATATTAAGAATCAAAACCTGAGGAGAAACATTACATCAGGATATGGTTCTCCATATCTGACCATATAGCATAAAAAGCTGGGGCACCTAAACCAAGGGCTGCCACTTCTGCCCTTCCCTGGCACCATCACAGTCACCCATGGCCCATGAATGCTGAGCATGACCTAAAGCAGCCTGGATTTTACCCTTGAGAATTAAACCTCAGACTCCTATCAGGATGACAAGGCAACATTTCCATATGGGGCCAAACAATTACCCTCCCTGCACATTTTGCCTTTAAAACACAGGTGTGCTTCATTTGGAGACATTTCTATTAAAACAGTGAAAATCCTCTGTTTGACACCAGTCAGAGGACGCAGTGACACAATGCTGTGACATGGGGCACCAAGTGCTCCAGCACAGTTTGGAAAGCAAGTTACATGATTTGCTTGGAGTCCCATGGAAACACACAGGACTGGCAGCAGAGCTCTGACATCCAAGGTTCCAAATCTGAGCTGTAACCACAAAATTCTCTTTCCTTCCTCCCACGGCTGCGCTTGTGCAGCTCCACTGGGGGAGGGAAAAAAGCCATCAGCGCTCTCTAACTGGAAAATGAACTCAGCAGCAAAAGCAATCCTGTTTCCTAACTTTTAAATGACAAAGACCTAAGGGAGGGAAGGGGTAAAACTATAAAACCAGGTAATCTACAGTGTTCTGCTAACTGTAATCTTTAAAAGTGAACTACTGTCCAGATAGAATATGCATTCATTGTCACAAAATCGCTGGAGTAAGAACCACAGTAAATTGCTGCAGCCCCTTTGAAGTCCGCCAAGCTTCTGCAAGCTGGGCAGGCTGAGGACAAACTTTGGAAAACTCTCTCTTCATTTGAATATTAAGAGGACTAATAAAACAAAGAGGACATGGTAAGTTCTGGAGGCTTTTATTTAGTTTCCAAGGGACAATTTGGATGTCAGCATGGTTTTTAATAGCTCTCTCCACTCCAGTCCTTTAGCTGTGCTTACAGAACCAGTCTCAAAGAGCATCTCCTGCTGCTTTGCAGATTAATTACCCAATGTTTGGGTGAAGTGCTGGTCAGCGTTAAGCTTCCAGCAGCACCGCTCTGCAGTAAGTGCAAGTGGCCGCTTTGGGAGGGCCAGAGTTGCCTCTGCAAGACCTCCACGTTCCTCAAAGCCATGTCCCACCCTCTGCTCCAGCAAGCAGAGTTTCTCCATGGAGCTGGAGGTACTGGCCCGCTACAGCAAGCATGAACATGAGCAGCACATACTGCGTGGTGATACAGCATTTCATGCACACTGACAGACCGAACACGAGCCCTCAACGGATGAATCCTGATTCAGTGCTAGCATCCATCAAATCCTGCCTCACTACTCTTGTTACCCAGCTTAGCTGCCTGAAGTGCTCTTGTTCTTTTACCTTCAATTTCCTGTGCAATTGGATCCTGTATAATGATCCCCATGGAATTTATACAGCCACAGTGCCTAGTGACAGTAGAATGTTATATTAATGGCTGTCTGATGATCATAGAAGAATGTGTGGATTCTGCCACGGTGGTGGCTCCCTGCAGAGTGTCCAGCTATAGAAAGCAGGACTTCAGGGTCAGGAGTACCTGCTTCTCTTTCCACCCAGCAGTGGCTAATGAGACCCACAGAGCAATTGGTGTATTTCCCCACAGTCCTTGGGACAATGCTGTCCTGTCTTCAGAAGTCCACATGTGTGCTTTTACAGTAGAAAGTCATAAAAAGTCCTTTCCTTGCCTGCTTTACTCAAAAGCCAGCCATCATCACATCCTACACTCCAGAGAAGTGATCTGTGGTTAGCTGGCATGTTCCCCTTCCTACAGCTGCCTCAAACTCCTTTTTGCACTGATATCCTCTCAAGATCCTGGGATGCTGCAGCTCCACTCCTCCCTTGTCAGGGCATTATTTGAAAGAGTAGCCTTGGCAGCCTTCCCTCCTACGTGCATTATGAACCAGCTCGTGCACATTCATCACCATTTCCAGGAAAGGAGGAGGAAAGGACAGAGCAAATCAGAATCAGGCTTTGTTTTCTCGCCACCGTTTTAGCAGAAGTCTGGGAGAAAAGAGGAAGCAGTTGTGAGAACTGAGGTTCCCCTTTATGTTGCTATGGGAATTTCCTATAAGATGGTGTGTGCATTTTCCAAGGAATTTAGTTATTCACTCACCACTTATGCTGAGACAGTCCTGTGGGGAAGAGAGATGGGAAGGGAACACTCATAGAAAATATATCCACACACAGGACACTTGTATTAATGCAAAGTTATAGCTTATTGCGGAAATACACATGGAAAAAATTTCATATCATTTTTATACTGCTCTCTGGATTATTATATTCCTAAAAGGAACATTACAGATAAGTTGGAGCCAGACTTCTCAGAGATGGACTGCAGAGGGACAATGGGCAGCTTGATCTAACTTTGAAGCTAACCCTGCTTTGAGAGACCTCCAGAAATCTCTGACAACCCCAACTACTCTGCATTTCTATGATTAAAAATGAAATGTATGCTATGTAGAACATTGATTAGGAGGTAACAAGATTTTTTAAAATGCCTGATTTTTTCAGCACTAAGGTTTTATTTGAAGTCATCAATATGTCCCTGAAATTCTCTCTGAAATCGTCTCCATTTAGCTCAAAATTTCCCCAGTTTTCTTCAGAAGTCAAAATAAATAAGCCATCTCTACCTAAGAGCATAAGCTCGTTAGAAATGCCCTGCTGTGTTAGATCCATCACCCATCTATTCCACCAGTGACAGTCAGAGATGCTATTTAGAGAAAACACACAAGCCCAGGTACTATTTGTGGTTTATTTCCCACACACTCCCGCAGTGCCGACACTCAGAGCAGAGATGTTCAGGTTCCCTCTGGGTGCTGCTCATGGCCTGTTTCACAGTCTCCTGTAGCAGCAGTGTCAGAAGTTTGGGACACCCCACAAGAGCAATTCTTTCTTTTCTGTGCTTTTAGAAGATATTCTGCTGGTTTCAGTGAGTGTTGGGCAGTTCTGGTGCTCTGCAGTCACAGCCCAGCACCTCCTCAAGGCTCAGTCCCCACCATGTCCCCCCTTCAGCTTTCTCTTCAGCCAAAAGAGACTGAGCTTTTCTAGTGCCTTCTCATATGGCAGCTTCTCCAATCCCTGAGTTATTTTGGTCACCTTCCTCGCCGCTTCCCCTAACTCTCATGTCCTTGAGATGCAGAAACTCACATCATGCACCAGACTCAGAGCATGGAAGAACCAAAAATGTAACAGGAAAATTACTCTTTGTCATGACTGCAACATCCTTTCTGATGAGCTCCAGCATTTTATTGACATTCTTTGTTTCCACTTAACATGTTAAGTCAAGAATTTCAGGGAGCTGTCAGTTATGGCTCCAGGATCTCTTGCCTGAGTTCTAACATAACCTTCTTTTATTTGTTACAGAAAGTCCATACAGATATGTGAAAGCAAGAAAGCTGGGTGAGTAGGTGGTGTAAAATCAGGAGTACTAAAAATACTTAACTCATTTATAAATAAGGAGCTAGTAATCTGGATAATTAAAAATAACTACCTTAGGTCTGCAATAAAAATAAAGCTTAGCTGCATGTTCTTAACTCAGTCCAATGTCCATAAGAGATGGCCTGGTCTTTAACTATTGTATTGCACATTTCCTCTCAAGAATTTGTTCAAGTACTGGAGCTTGGTTTGTGCTTATTTGCAGAACTGAATTTCATTCTATATACATTTTCCTTAGAAAATATTTCAGGTTTTGCTTTCTTACACTCTTTAGAAGCAATTATGTATTTATGCCCTTGCTATAAAGGTGCCTGAAGTGTCAACATTAGTGTGGCTTTTTACAGCAAAGTATATGTGCTTATCTGGACAACAGTGATATTCCTGCCATACTTTTCCCCCTTGCATATCCAGCACATAAACATGATGGATCTATTTCTCCTACACAGTTTCCACAGATTAAGTCTTTGTCAAGAACTAAACCTGAAGAAGATATACTCCTGAGGACCACAGATCCACTACAGGACGAAAGCAGAGAAAGATGTTCTTCTGGCTGCAAAATTTTACTTTCTGAAAAATTCATAGAATTCAGAGAATCATACAACAGTTTGAGTTGGAAGACACCTTAGAGATCACTTAGCTTCAAATCCCTGCCATAGGCAGGGACATCTTCCACTCAGCCAGGTTGCTCAGAGACCGAACCTTGAGCACTTCCAGGGATGGAGCATCCACAGTTTCTCAGGGCAACCCGTTCCAGTGCCTCAACACCCTTATTTTAAGGAATTTCTTCCTAATGTCCAATCTAAACCTACTCTCCTTCTGTTTGAAGCCATTACTAATTATCCTATCACTACATACCCTTATAATAAGCTTCTCTTCATCTTTCCTGTAGGTTCTCTTCCCTTCCATTCCCCTCCCTTGGAACATCACTATTATGCCACTCTGAAGCCTTCTCTTTTCCAATCCAAAGAAACCCAATTCTCCCAGCCTTTCCTCATAAGAGATGTGCTGTAGCCCTCTAATCATCTTGGTGGCCTCCTCTGGGCTCTCTCCAAGAGATCCAAGTCCTTCCTGTGCTGGGAGCCCCAGAGCTGGATGCAGGACTTCAGATGGGTCCTATCAGAGCAGAAGTGCTGAATCCCCTCCTTCCCCTGCTGCCCACAGGGCTTTGGATGCAGCCCGGGACAGGTTTGGCTTTCTGGGCTGTGAGTGACCATTGCCAGGTCATGTCCAGCATTTCTTCCACCAGCACCAAGTGCTTCTCGACAGGGCTGCTCTCCATCTGTTCATCTCCCAGACTGTGTTGAAACTCGGCACATAACACCTTGAACTTGGTCCTGTTAAATCTCATGAGATTCCCATGGGCCCACAAATTGATGAACAATAATCACAGACTCCCAAACCAATATCAGAAATGTACTGTGCCTTTAAGAGTAGTACATTTGTAAGAAAAATGTAGGCAAACAACCAGATAATTAACTATTATGACAGTGAACATAGTGAAAAAACCTCAGTAGGAACAACTTTACTGAGCAATATCTGCAGCTAAACTAAATAGGTTTATGTCATCATTCAGTTCCAGCAGCCTGCTGCCAGCTCAGGAGATGTTTATTCTCAGTGTTTGGCAGCTGCTGAGATCTGGGCTATGGATTGTGCATTCTGAATTTTTTAGAGACTTTTATTTTGTCATGGCCTACAATTATGAAACATTTGCTCTGAAGAGCTCTTAAGAGCTTTTCACACTGCTGACTCTTTTATTGCCATAAAATGGGAACATACACAACCCAAGGCTAAATGCTGCTCTGCACTGGACAATGAATAAGTTACTACAGAGAAAGCCATGTATGCAACTCATTTCAAAATCTTCCTCCAGGCCCTGAACACAAATTAAAATCTTTTTATACTGACTTCTCAGCCTGCAGAATAAAACTGAAGGGAGGTGAAGAGCAGGGTCATCCATTCTGGAATTCAAACAAATCTGAAGGGAGTCCTGGTGTAGCAAACCTGATGTTTGGGCTGCCACACCATGATGAAGACACAGCAAACAATATGAAAATAGAAATCCTCCACAAACTTCAGCATCAGTGAGAACAGCCAGGTCTTTTATAAGACAATTTGATTCTGCCTTTGAGCAAGTCCAGGTCACTCCTTCACTGACAGTATACTGGTGTGGAAACAGCATTTCTCTGGTGGTGTTATCTCAGCAGCATTTAAACCTGGGATGAAGAATTACTTGGTTTTGAGAGAGTCTGAACTCCCAGTCTGGGGACCCCTTGTCCATAACCTGTGCCAAACATTGAACAAACCCCTCCAAAATTCCATTTTTTAATGACCGTCTCTTTACTAAATGAGACATTTCTCTTTCTTCATCCACTGAATGACTTTCACAGACGTATGCAGAATGCAAAGGATGATCCTCAAAATAGAGCTGGGGAGGAGGCATGGAGAACCAGAGGCATTAGGACCCTGCTGGCTGAGAGGCCACCTGTAAGTAATTAGATCCTGCCTGAACTAGGATGTCCTCTCCTCTGCCTTTGAAATTGCTGTGGCCAGGCCTGCCCGTGCTGCCTTCATGGTAACTAGCTTTAAAAACAGATTATAATAACCAGATTAGCATATTGACCTCATAAACCCTGCTACATGTGAATTAAGTGCATCCATTCTCAAACTGTGAGACTGTTTAATCAAAACCACCCAGGAGAGGAAATATTTAGGGGATTTATGATGTCAGGATCGAGACCTAGAGTGGCTGAGGTGGGTGCTGCTGCTGCCATAGCAGTCAGTGATTGAAAGAAGATGATGTTTATCCACAGCCAGCACTGAAACAAGTTGTTTAAAAGGGAAGTTTGTTTACAGCACAGTAGTATCTACATTTCTCCTAAACATACCCCCTCTTCCAGGACCCTTCTGCTCTGTGACGTGCAGAACTGCTTTAAAACAGCTCAGTGTGTGGGTCACACTGCTTGGGGAGAGGAGCAGCCTGCTTGACTCTACTGTTCTTCATTTCCTCTTCATTTAGCAAAATACTAACATCAAACAGGAAACAGAAAAACTGCAGCTACCTGCTCAGAGGTGATGTGCTATGACAATATTTTTTTTAACTCTCCCAGTAAATTCCAGGTGCCAGATATTGACAGTGGATGGAGATGTCAAACAGGAGCAGGAATGGTCACATGGAAGGAATCACACATCCACTCTTGGTGCTTGAAGAGAAATTACATATAGAGATGCAACCTGTGCTCCAGGATGACTTACACATGTCATGTTCAGAGTCAAAGCAACCTTTGGAGTCTCCTACAACTGAAGTAGAAAAAGTTTTAGAAATGCTATGGACTTAAAGATTAAGGGACAGACAGTGACACTACTAGAGTATGACTCTACATGGTGGAGATTTGATCTTACATCAGTGGTGTTTCGTGGCTCTTCTCTTGGCTTGAGGAAAGCTCTGATCAGCTCAGCTTCACACAACTTTCTGAGTGTCTGTGCCCCCCTTGTTTGCACTACACTCTGTGCATTGCTTAGTTTGTGGTGTCCTTATCTGTGCAAGGAGAACAGGACAGCAATCCTCTCCAGAACCACAACTGCACCTTCCCCATCCAGCTTGTCTCTATATTTCGTCCCATAAGCTGTCAGTATGATATGACCACAGTCACCATAAGGGAGACAGACCATCAGCCTTGTTTGTCTTTGCTGGGAGAAACATCTCTGGGTCCATGGACTGGCTACTGCTGTAGTAAATAGTATAGAAAATACCTTGGGCTCAATTTCCTTCCAGTTTGTTCTGCTCTCACGATGAAAACTCCTCGTGCCTTCTGTTTAACACCAGTCTGTGCCTTGCCATTCATGGGCATGCAAAAACAAGTGATGTTATTGCACAAGACCATATCATATTCAGCTGTGGACACTGTTTTAGTTCATTTGGAAAAACACACACCACATCTGGCAAGACTGGTATTCCTTTGATTAAAAACAATGAGCTACATTTTGGTCTGACTCCTGTTTTGCTGAAGTTGTACAGCTGTTAAATACAATGCATGTGAATATTAAGTAGTGTTTTCTCTGTATTCATGTGAGCACATGCATGTGGGGAGCTGGCAGGTCTTCCTGCCTTAAAAGACAAATGGAAATCATTTGAGCTTGGGACAACACAAGAAGAACTTGGACAACTGGATGACTTTGTGAGTGAGAGGGAAGTTCTCTCTGCTGTGCTGTGAAGTGTGGCCAGCCAGCCTTGGGGAGACTTGTCACACACACAGAGGGAAAACAATCCATCGCTCTTTGCCTCAGACATAATTTTCATGTGCCAAAATAACTTTCACCAAATAACTGCTGATGCTGTTCTGTATAACCAAACTGCAGACATGTAACCCTCAGAAGCCCTCAGAAGCCATGCCTGACACCAGGTGCTGCACCAGATAAGCCAAATGCAGGTAGAAGATGCCCTACATCTGCCTTAGAAACCTTTCAGCCTGCTGCAGCTCTTCCTGGCAGCGGTGAAGTCCAAAATAAACCATGCTGGACATGAGGAAAAATTCTTCAAGGCTGAGCAATACCCTGTGTCCATTGCAATCTCATTCAACATCTGTCAGTGTCCTCAGCAGGCTACTGCAGTGCATCTTGCTGTAAGAGAAGCAGGGCTTGGGTTACCTCTACCCCAGGCTGCTTTTCTGGCCAGGTCCTCTTAGACTGGCCGCTCTGCTGGCAAAGTGAAATTACGTTGGTATAATATAAACACTTCCTACTTTACCTTCAAAAGACCAGATTTTTCTGGCAACATTTATAAAAGGGATCAGGAGAGCAGCTCTGTTACAGCTAAACCTCTGCTCCCAGCCCCAGTGTGCCTGGGCAGCATTGTGGGTGTGCTTCTGCTGGGGTAAAAGCCCAGAGAAAACACTGGGGCTTTATCGTATCACCCTCAGGCCAACACAGCTGAGGATAACCCTATCAGTGTTGGGCTTTCTCAAGTCCTACTGAAATACAAACATGAGTCCCCACCCTCCCTGCAAGTAGGGGTGCAGGCTGCCTCTTCTTCTCCTCCCTCTGCAGGCCACTACTAAATTTCGTTGCTTGAAATAAAGTCCAGGAAAACAGGGGGGCAATGTACTCCATAAAGATAGCCCCTGCTCTCTTCATTGCTCTGCACTTCCCAGGCCTCAGACATCATCAGAAAATACCACGTAGTGGACCTGGACTATCAAAGCAAGTATCAAAGCAACACGTTTTTAAAGAAACCGAATTCATAAACCAAGCAGTTAAAAAAAAAAGGTCATGTTTCATATATGAACCTATTTCACTGGACTGCGCCCTGTAATCAGAAGAAATATTTTCTCCTACTCTAATCTCACTACAATCAATCCTTAAATTACACTCAACATCTTAATCACAACATCTAACATAAATATTATTCTCTTAATTCTTTCTGCATGGTCCAACTTTACAGAAAGCTCACAGTAGTTATTATTATCATATTCCACAGCACCCAATCACTTCTCATTGCATTCACACATCCAGAAACCTGTCTCCTCCAGATCTCTGCAACGTTGCCATGAGCCTGCAGTAAAAAAATGCTGCACCCAAAAGAAGAGGAAAGCAAAATATTTAGGTCAGCTCAGAATATATCAAATTGAAATAAGAATCTGTTTGGCAGACACATTAAAAAAATAATAATAATTCAGTGGAGGAAAAAAGAAAAACTCTTACTGTGATGTGCTGCTTAGGTACGTTGGTAATGCAGGTGTTTTGATGGAGAAACTAGGTCAAGTTTCTCTGAGACGTGGGCAAGGCCTCAGATGTTATTTAGCATTGTAGGAGTCTGTGGTACTTCCAGGCGCTCTGGTGAGGAGAGGACACTGAGGCAGAGCTGTTTTCATGTGGCTGCAATGGCAGACAGTGCTATCAGCTGGGAAAAAGCTCTACAGACCTTTAATTTGCATCTCTCCCCTCCCCACCCCTGGGAAATCAGCTGCTGAGAACTGAGGCGAGGTGCCCTCCCAAAAGAATTAATTTGCATCTAGTAGAGAGCAAGAGAAAATGAAAGAGGCTTTCACTAGCTCTTTGTTTGGGTTTCATGTTTCACCTGTTTAATCAGAATAGTACATTCAGCATTAAAGCACCACAGAGGCCACAGGGAGATGGAGCACAGCTTCTTGAGTGTGAACCCAGATATGACACACACGGCACAGGTCAGACAGGGCTACCTCCCCCACCAAAGGCATCTGCCTCTCCCCTGATGAGAGACCAACATGAGACCCTCTGGGAACTGGGCCCATCGTGCACGGACACAGGGTAGCACCGAGAATCTGTTCCTGCCATCTTCAGCCCACCCAGAAAACACTCCACATGCCCTTGAACGGGAAGCTGGGTCACACTGAGAGCAGGGAAGATCCCAGTGGTGTTTCCATGAGGCTGCACACCCTGGCATGGCCAGAAAGAAAACACAGTGGCTTCTTACAAACACCGTCTTCTGCTTTTCTCAGCTGTGACATCAGACTGCAGCGTCTCAGCCATCGGACCAGACCATGCAGGAGCAGCGTGTCTCATCATGGCGTGGGTGTTAAATGTGTCCACAACAGCAGATCACAAGGGAATGAGAGCTAGAGGACCCCAACCGCTGGCCTGTGACAATTAAAGGATGGAGAAGCAAACTGGCTGCCAGTCGTGCCGAAGGACTTCATATTGTGTCACCGCTAACACCAAGGATCTCTGCCTTTTCCAGGCGCCAATTGAAGGATCTGCTCTTGCCTCAGCCTCTCCATTTACAACTCACTGACACAGCTCTGCTGCTTATGAAACATTTCCAGACAAAAGGTCCCTCTTGACTCAACCCTCCTGACAGGAAAACAGAAGTAAGATCCTTCCCCACGTGTGTGACACATGACTCACCTTCTTTACAGATCTCTTTCCCAGAATAATGAAGAAAAAAAAAAGGAAGTACAGATGGAAGAAAACAGCAGAAATATGTCAGAAAAACAAATAACCACTGAAGTAGTAAAAAAACTGCTACAGACAGCTCTACAAATCTACAATATCATCACATGAGGTTATCATGACGAGGCCTTGGAAATACAGACAGCAGCATGATGTGGTGTGAGTTAGTGCTTGCAAAAGGACAGCAAATCCAGGACAGCATCCAGGAAACTGCTGTTAGTGTGATATCTGTCAGGCCACAGCCACACTGCCAACACCTTAGTGACCTGCAAAAAGCATTTGAGAGAGAAGGTAAATGAGTTTCCGAGCTTTGTGTCCCTGCAGTTTATATCCTGCTAGTCCCTAAGTCAAACTCAGCTGAACAGCTCTGCCAAGCCCCAGCTGCCTCCCCACAGCCCTTGCGTGAGCAGTAGCCACAAAGAGCCACATCTCCCCAGTACTACTGCCAGCAGTACATCAAAATTTTGCCCTTGGTTTAGCCACTCATTTATCTGGAAAGGAAGGGTGAGATTCATCTGAATAGATGAAGGTAAATAAAACACAGAGAAGTGCATCTCAGGCCATCACTGAGTTTCCTCTAGCAATGAAATGAGAGGGACCAGCACAATAATCCGCCCACCCTAAAGCAGGCAGCAGATGTGGGGGAGCTTGGAGGGCTGATATATCCTCAGGGGCAATGTGGGGATGCCACCTGATAAGCCCAGGTACAGATATTAAAAAAAGAGGGGACTGTTTCCATTCCCACATGCTGGCACATTCTGCAACATAGCTAGTCCATGAGACCACTGACACCCAGGCCCAGGTTTGGTGATTCCCTGAATGAAGCCAACCACCAGATTTCCATCTAAATCAAAGACACCAAAGAATTGGGGGAATTGTAACGTGCTTCCCAACTGCTCAAATTCGGTCTGTTTTCATAATCTCCTAATTCTTCTGATACATTAAGCTTTCCATTATTTAATTTCTTGAAGAAATGGGGTTTCCTCCCTTTTATGGAAGCTGGCATGGGTGGGACACCTGTTCAAAATCTGACATGAAAACAACCTGGATGACAGAAACAACAGTGGAAAGAAAAGACTGCTCAGAAAAACAGCAAAACAAAACTGCCTTGGCAGCCCCAAGCTTTTCACCCTTGTATTCACAAAGATCAATTCCCTGGTCAGTTCTGGAACACTCAATATGTATAAAGGGTCCTTTTTATCCCACACCAGAATTAAGCCCAAGTAAATTCCAGCTGTCCCTTATGTGACATCCTCCCTACTTACTCCCTTTCTGAGGAGCCCATACTGAGCAAATTTACCCCACCTGCTCTACCACCGCGATCCTTTGAGAACCCCAGCAAGAGGGAGAGAAAAGACCTCTGGTAGATTTGTGAAGCAGAATATGTTGTATTTATGCCCATGAGGAGAACTGCTCACTAGACACCCGTCCCACTCACTGAAAGAGGCATCAGCTTTTCTTCTAATGCCACCCCCATGTGGTTTGCACTGAAATCCCAAAGCCTCCTCCTCCAGCAGCTGAGCAGACAAACCACAGCCCAGCCACTTTCTCTCTCTGTGTTTCAGTTTTCCTCTTAGCAGAAGGGATAATAAAATTACCCAGCACTCAGGAATGCTGTAGCTTTAATTCATTAATATCTCTAAGTAGCTTAGAGTTCCTCAGCCATAGGGGGCTCTGGAAGTGCCAGCGGAAATGCTTTTCATCTTGTTGCTGTACTTCAACTTTCCAAATTTCCCTATTGCATCCACCGATTCCAATAATTTGAGCTCTGAATTTTCTGACTCCACAAATTCGAATCAGCTTTTCTCAATGATTCTGTGAGTAAAAATGTGCTCTTTGTCAGAGAGAGGAAATGGGGAGCAGCACTAGGCTATCTGTATGCTGCGTGAGTCAGCCACAGTTTGTGCACCTGCTGTGACTTACAGTCTGAATGCATTGACTGCACTCCGAGATGCTGGTGTTGCAAACAGATGGATTTTGCAAATCCTGTTAATGTTTCTGTGTGTAAGAGCTTCCCAGCAGAAAAGGATCATGTCCACGTGAGTATCAGATCCACTTACCCTTATAGATTTTAGAATAGTAGCTTCATTTTACTCAGGCTGGAGATATAAATCGATTTTTCATAGAGTGGGCACCTGGTTGTGTTTGTGAGAATGGTGACTTTCAGGAAATTAAATTTTTAATTAGCTGCTCTAAGCCATAAGAAGAGGGGAAAGGTGTGCCTCTACACACGCCATCTCTGGAGAGCTCAGTTCCACCATACTCCAGCAAAATTCCCAGCCTGGAGATAACACTGGGGCTGCACATGCAAATGGTTGCTCTGTTCACTCGCAATCACAGGGTTTTATTCCAAAGAAGTTACTGGAATGTTTTGTTCTCATAAGGTTTAAGCAGCTTAGGCAGGGAAAATTGCATAACCCATTTTCTATCTAAGTTTCAGACTTTGACATGTACTGAGCTCCTTTTGCTTTGTTCATGTGCAGTCGCCTTTGGCATGGGATGGGACTAGGAAATAAACAAGGAAACTGAGCTGATAAGAAGGGTAAGAGGGTCTGGGAGCTGCTGGTGTGAATGCAGGAGAAAGGAAGTGGGAGGGAGCAGAAGCACAGCCTGTGTACACACAAAATTGCTGAAATTTTTCTGTCTACCTAGGCAAGAAGGCTGCCGTGGGGCAGGGCACACACATGCCACACACCTGTCTTTGCTTCCCATCACCATCCAAGGGCACTGGCTGTTCTGGATTGGCCAAAAATAGCAAAACACGGGGGTGGGGGGAAAAGTGGTGAAGGTTAGCATGCTTCAGCAATCACAGCAGGATGCTTTCTGTCACCCCTGGAAGCAGCCTCTCTTGGCTGCCTTGGTAAAGTTAAGCATGGCTGTGGTTTGGGAGGAGGAGGAGGTGTGAACTGCTAAAAAACTTGTCATTTTGGTATGTTTGTGAAGGGACCCTGACACCGGGAGGGACAGAGGTGATGGGGCAGGGATGTGGCAGCCCAGCCATGACCCTACCACCCAGGCTCAGAGATTGGTGCATTTAGGAGCTGGTGTCCAAGAGGCTGAGCCCAGCTCTCAGACCTGCCTGTGTTTAGAGAGACATCACGACACTGTATTTCCCTGCATTGCTGGCATCATCAGTAATGGAATGTTAAAAACCCACTGCAGACTCTAAAACCCTCGCTGCTGTTACCGGAATTTATTATGTGGGCAATTAACATAGGCAATCCCATTACCACTGGTGGGATTTATCTGAGTAAATCTCACATGTGTTATTCTTCTACAAAAACAAGCGATCAACTTTTTGGCTTGGCCTAAGTTTCCAAAGATAAATGTCTCTCCTCATTCATTACTAGCTACACAGCTCATGGCCATGTGGAGCGAGTATAAACAAGCTGAACAAATGTCTAGCATGGGAAGGAATAAAACGTTAATGCAAAAAATTGATTCAATGATCTCTTTGCAGGCAGTGAGATGGATATTTCATTGCCAGGTCTGACTATGTAATATAGTAACTGTGCGATTAGCACTTAATGACTGGAGTGTGTTTCTTTTCCTTCGCAATCATTAAAACCATGTTGATCTGCTCAGAACATGTTGATAATTTCTGAATATATTGTCAAGCAAATCAGAAATCACAAGAGCCTGCTCGGGCTCTGTTTATTTCTCTGCAGCAGACCTTGGCAGAGAGAGAGGTCTCCACCAGCGCAGGGCTGAGGACAAGAAAAAGGGATGCGGCAGTGCCTCAGGAACACCAAGTCACAAAACCACAACCATCCAGAGGAAGTTGACTGGGGCACTGCTGCTGCTAAAGCTGGGGACCAGCATCCCCGAGAGCTGCTGAGCACATGGAACAGCCCCACTCACTGTGCACCACACACAGCCCAGAGCCCTGAGCACACACATTGGCTGCATGAGCCTTTCACAGCAAACCCCTGCCTGTGCAAGACCCAAAGCACTTCTGCTTCCATTCTTGGCCACAAAAGTCTTGCTTTCCAAGGTGGTTTCCTGCTTGCCTCCCCCATTGTTTTCTGCAGCATTTCAGAGCTTCCAAGGCAAGGCTGCCCTTCATGCAGAGGACCCAGTATGTCTCTGTGCCACATCTCCGGATGCCTTCTAGCACAGCCACTGCTATTATTTTGCTTTTGATGACGTCTGTAGCATTTCCCAGTACTGAGAGATCTGGCCCTTCACCACCACTCAGGCTCCTACAAGTGGTGCTCAAAGTGGAGCTCTTGAGTACCATGGCTGGGATTTTCATAGGTGTTTTAGAGGGGCCAGTGCCTTGCTTCTGAAGTTTTAGAGGAAGGAAGGGTGGCAAATTCTTTTAGTTACGACTACTTGTAAGAAAAGAGGCTCTCTGCCCTCAGTGTGCAGCAGGCACGCTCTCATGCATGCTGTGAACTGACCTGTGTGAGCACATTTATGTCCCTGCTCATCGCTTGGCCCAGGGCAAGATGTATGTAGGCTTTGTGCCAAAATCACTGCAGAGATTCTTGTTCGTGTACTGTGGGAGGAAAACCCCAAAACAGAACAAGCTACAGTTATGGATAAATATTCATCTGGCATTCAAGAGAAATGCAAAGACGCATCTCAAGTTGGTTTCCATCTGCTAGCCATGATCCCAAGTTCCCTTACTGGAAGCAAAACCCAACCAGCTAATTTGTCCCTATTGCCTCCAATGCCAGAGCAGAAAGCCTGTTTCCTACCCAGACCTGTGTTACCAGGCAAACTCTGCCTGAGCAATGGACTTTATCATGAGCAGGAACTGTGCCAGGGCTTTGGTTCTGCAGGCAGATGATGACCACAGCACGTGGGAGGGCGGCATGGCTGAAGGGATCAGTGCATTGCTCCGGGTGTCTCCTTGCTAAGGGCTGCTCCTGCTGATGTGCATGGATGGACAAGCCAGACCCCACCATATCGGTTAGAAACAGTGTTGTCATGTAGCCTAGGTAAATATATGCCTGGATAAAAGGAAAAACCTGAAGGAAAAACTTGTATTGGTAAATAAAACAAGCCAGGACACTATGCATCTTCTTAAGGGCAAGTGAAGCGATGCATCTCTCATCACGGAACTCTGCACCCTCAAACCAAAACAGCTTCATCTTTGCTACCTGCCATCCCCTGCTGTCCTCCCAGCTGTGCCACAGAATCTGTGGCAGCAGTGGCTGGGATAGGTCAAAACTTTTGAGGGATTAATAATTATGGAGAAGTTCTCCAGCTGTGCCTTGGCCCTGTTTAGCTCACTAGCCTATGTGTAGCCAAAGGGCCTGACTCGGGAGTCAAGCCCTTTGGACTAGGAAGTCCAAAGCTGACTTTTCTCAGTGCCGTGGGTTGTGCTGAGGCTGTGAGTCTAAACTGGGAATTCCCAAAGGGACTTGAATTCCCCTGTAATTAGTAAGGGAGCCTGGAGACCATGTACTGTCCCGCTTACATCCCACTTCCACTGGACAGGCAGTGGGCCCAGATGGCTGATTTTGATATAAAACATGTTTTCCCTATTTTTGTCACTCCCTCCCTGCTGCTCATGTGCTCACTTCACCCGGCTGTGGTTCCCCCCTCATTGCAGCCTGGCTGTGGCCGTGGCTGCCTACGACTCACAGAGGAGGCATAAATGCAGGGCTCAATACCTGAGTGAAAGCCAACACATCCCCACAGAGCCTGACCAGTTCGTAACACAGAGCCATGTACATGGCAAAGGAAATGGATAGAAATGTCCTTAAATCCAACTTAAAAAAACTGGAAAATAACTCACTGAAATCACTTTATTTCTGGGCTTGTATTTCCGACTGATACTGCTGTAGGTGGACATGTAAAAAATTGTAGGTGTCCTGCTGGATTAAATTTGGAGGCTACTGATGATGTCGTGTCACATTAAAAATAGTGTCTGCCTAAAGCAGTTGAATTCATTCTTGTAATGCTTTTTTTTTTTTCCTCCTTAAAATCATGGTGCCAAGCCCAATAAATTGGTAGAAGAACTCCCACTCGCTTCAGTAAATTTTGGATTAGATCCTGCAGGATTAGCCCACATGTGCTTTGCAGAGCAAGGACTTGCAGACAGCAGTGACAGATTGATGAGAACGTTTCTGTGACCAAGCGTTTGCCGACAGGGGTTAAGTTTCCATGGCCAAGCACTAACAGACTTATGCCATCATCTTAATGGCCTCCACATCCATTACACTGAAAGTGAAACGAGAACATCTGGGTGCCTGGACATGAGAATGATTAATAAAGGGGGGGGAAAGGGCAGAATACTGAGCAGGTAAAGTGAAGAGTATGGGACTGTTGTTCAAAGAGTCATGCCCAAACATGGGGGGCTCGTGGATCCGATGAGTGGCGTGTGCTCTTACACAAACATCCCACACTGACAAACGTGCCCACGGCTTGATTCCTGCCTGAGGGCTGCAGTCAGACCTCTCCTGCTGACACAGAAGTGCAGTTCCTGCTCACTTTGGTGGGAGCTGCCTGCACGCGATGGAGAGCACAGTGGGAGCAGTAGGGCCCAGGTTGAAACTCTTAACGTGAGGAAATTGGGAGTTAAGTCTAACAACTGGCTGCATGCACAGAGAGAGGGTTTAAATAAACATGCTCCAGTGAGGGGACAGGCAATATGTTTGGAAATCTAGACAGGCTCTTTCTGCCATCTGTGTTTTGTTTCTGAATCCAATGCTATGATAATGAATAAGCTGTTTGCTCTTTCGGCTGCATACCACATGACAGCTAGTTTTCATCCAAAAGCTTTGGCCCCTGCTTGTAAATTGATCCTGTAAAGTTAACTCCTTTGTTCAAGAGGTTAAGTATGTGATGTATCAATTGGGCTTTTTGTGGAAAAGCCACAGAGCAATGCGCTTACTGAGCCATATATGTATTGCAGAATAATTTTCAGCAAAGGTATGTGGAGGAGCAAAGATGGATCATACAAAAAGAAAGTAGGCTCCAGTTTAAAAAATGCATCCATTCAGAACAGAAGAGAATTTAAGCATATGTCTGACTCCCACTGAAATATGGGTTCTAATCATGTATTTCAGGTCAAGAGTGTGGTTAATGCTCACCCCAATAGGGAGGGATGTAGACATATGCTTAAAAGCTCTGAACTGGGGCAGGGGTCACAAAAAGGCCTCTGGAGTCTGGACTGACCAGATCAGGAATCAAACTTGCACTATTTCTACCAAATGTGCCAGAGACCCATAAGGGAAAAAAAAAAAAAAAGTCAGAAGGAAACAGCAAGATCATCTGGAGACACTTCAGAAGGTCAGAATTACAAGCTTGGTTTTATTCCACCCCAAAACAAGGCAATGTCACATCCCTGGGATGCAGCAGCACAGTCAGGAACTGATGACACGTGGGGCTTCACCACGCCAACATGGACACCTTGCTTACAGAAAAGTGGATGCTGAGGACACCTGCCCTGAACTCACAAGATCTGTTTGTCCTTTTGACCCACGCTTTGGGCATGACCTTGGGCTGCATCCCCCTCACAACATGGTGACTCCTGTATCTGTCCTGACCTCCGGCGTGACAGTAGAGAACCAGGAAATTCTCTTAACCATGGGGGCCACAGAAATCCCTTTTGTAGATGGAAAAGTAGTTGCTGTCACCCAGAAAAACATTCCAGGAAAGAGCAAGGGCTTATGCAAAAGTAGTTTTGCCACCATGGAGAATACAGAGTGAACCCTGAGGGAAAAAGGAATCTTCCTCACATGAAACAGGATTGTCTTTGCATTGTCTTCTTCAGTGAAATTACCATTGCCTAGGTAGGATGACGTCTCCTCTAACATCTTAATCCCTGCTGCCTTCCCCGCTGGCAGTGGGATCACATGCATCTTTGGCAACAGGCAATTGGCATTTTCAAAGCATGTTAAATTCTTCCCTTCTGCTGCAGTGCATCTAGACACGGAACGTACTGGCAGCCTTGCTCAATGTTATCATTTTATTAGAAACTCTTGAAGGAGCATATTTGTCTTATCCCTTCAGCTTTTTGTTATTTCTTTCTGGTAGCAAGAACTAACAGCCAGCAAGGTACTTTCCAAAGAAAACAGAGGCACAGCCTCTGACTAGCAGGGCCATCAATTCCTTTAAGTTCCTCTGCAGTGTTGTGAAATAAGAGAATCAGAAACCCCAAACCCACCGTTGTGAAAATGTAAAGGTGTTTTTAATATTTCTCTTTTCTGGGTGTCTGTGTGTGTGAGTGTGTTTAACCTTCATCTGTTTAATAAGGAGGTTTATTTTTCCATTGTAAATGGGTGGATGGGGAAAAGAAGTGTTCTCCTTGATTTCCTTGCCTTAATCCATTTCCTTCTCCAAGGTGGAGCATCACATCAGCTGTGCTGTTAAACACCTAAAGTACTTTCCCTACCTGGGGACCTTGGAATAAGCAGTTCTTACGGATGGCCCAGCAAAGCCTGGAACAGCACTGGCTCAAAGATTTTGCAGGGATTTCAGGAGTACAGTCAGCATCTCATCTGATCTAAACTGGTGGAGCTCTGCTGTGCTCCTCAGAGCTCTGCCAACTCATACCAGGTGGGGATCTGGCCCTCAGCCTCTATTAATTGTCACATGCACTCAGAGATGAAAAATACGTTTATCACAAAGCAGGGAGGAACCTGCCAGCTGCAAGAGCTGCCAAAAGGGAAGGTGCTCACTCGGCTCAGCTCAGAGGGGCATTGTCTCAATGGCACTGGGCACTCAGCTCTGCCAGGAGCAGGGAAGCTCTCCCTGATGTTAACCAGCAGTGACGGAGAGAGACCAGACAGCGCTTTGGAGTTCCTCCCTGCCCTATTTTTCTGTTACTTAACAAGGAATCAAGCCTTCCCTGTTGGTACAAAATACTCCAGCCAAGGCCAGGCAACGTCTTGCAAGACCAGAGGGCTCAGAGGGTTGTGTGGCTCTGTTCAGACAGGATTTTGAGGACAAATTTGGGCTTCTGGGGATTGGAGATATGGAGGGGGTGACCAGGAGCTCCCAGTGGAGTAGAGCTGCATGCAGTGAGGGTGGTGCATGCATTCAGAGCAGCTGACTTTCCCTGGGCATTTCTCTGCCTGTTTTGGGAGGTTTCATAGGGATTAGGGAAGGATTTGTCAGGCTGTGGTGCCAAACCAGTGTTTATCCACAGAAGCCTTTTGATTTTTTAATTGTGTCAGAGATCTCTAGCTGGCATCTCTCTCTCCAAACCTGGCCAGTCAGTGGAAATGGAAGATTTATACCCAGCCTTTGTTTTAGGGCTGGGGGTGGGACAGAGGGTGGGCTGAGGTTTCTTTTGTCTGACTTTAAAAAGATACCCCCTCCTCTTCATCTGCTTCCAGCTCATCCTCCTGCCTGGCAGACATGGAAACACTCCTGCCAGAGCCAGGGAGGGATGGGGGAGCAGACAATGGCCCCCTTAGTGTGAGAGCATCAGTAATAATACAAGGGCCCCTCAGATGCACACGAGCCTTTCTGTTGACTGCTGTGGGAGTTGCCTGCATATTTTAGGAGACAATTAGGCTGGTGCTGTGTACACTGCCTATTCACTCTTCATCTCCAACCCTGGGGAGCAGGAGGAATGATTTATTAGGGAGACAGACTTAATGTCTTCTGGCTTTGGTCAGCTGTGATGTGAAAATAGCCTCATTGAGGGCAATTAGTATCAAGGCCTAATTAAAAACATAATCTTTCATTGGTTTGCTCACAAACAGCTCCTGCACTGGAGCATAGTCTTGCAGGGGGAGGACAAGGAAGGGGTAAGAGGAGATGGGGAGTGTTGGGGAAAGGCAGGAACACAGCAGGTTCATCGTCCTGAGCTCCCATTCACCATGAGGGCACCACTCGGGAGCACTCAGCCCCTCACAGAGGATTGACCAGCAAGGGAAAACCTCCATCCTGCTCTGCTGAGGCTGTGCAGTGACCTGAAAGGCACAAGAGAGAAGGTTTGTGTCAGCTGGTGCATGTCCAGACAGTTCAGGAGAGACTAGCACTGCTCTCCGTCACAAATCCGCAATGATCCTCCAAAAGCAGAAACAAAAACTAAACAAGTGATGCAGTCTGAGCTCGTAAACAGGCACGGGTGGCATTGTTCAGTCTTTGGTCCCTGCCCAAATGGGGCTGGCTAAACCCCAGCACTCCCACGAGGTTTGCACCAGCAGGAAGCCCATCTTTCCATAGGTGCTGGGATGAGCTGCTCACCCTTTGCTGGGGCTTTGCTTTCCAGACCTTATGTCCTTCTGCTGCCCTGGAGCACAGTGTGGAGCCCCACATTAGCTCTCTCATTGAAAATGTGCTTGTTCCGCCCTTGTGCCTGGTCCTCTGTCAGGTTCATTTAGTGACACTGACTGAAGCCATTACAGAAAGCGTGTTTTATGCCTTTACACTGAAATATGCCCTCTTTTGGGTGTCCCACTTGGAGCCAGAGGCTGCAAAATGGGAGATCACGTGTAGGTGATGGGGAAGCTCCTGCGAGGCTGGATTAAATCTCCAGGCCCCATGAGCCCTGTGGTGGGGATGGTCCCCATGCCCACCTGCAAACAATGTCCTGCCAGGTCCCTCACTACATAAAGTGCTCTGGGGGACACAGCAGCTGCACCTCTGATAACAAATTAAACATGCTCAGGCCTCTTCTCTGTCACTGAGGCCAACCAGCTTAGAATAGCCTGCAACTGTACTTCTAAGCTTTTTTATTCTCCAGAGCTCTTCCAAGCTGCCTGCTGGGAGAGGTGGCTGACCCACGCTGGTTCCTCAACTGCACTGAAGACTTTTTTAGCAATATAACAGTACAAACAAGTTCCAGTGCTTTGGAAATGGAAAATCCCCTAGCTGTATTTAATTTATCAGTCAAAATAGAGATTAGATGTCTTCAGTATCTTCAGGTTAATAGAGGACTTCTGTGATTCAAAGAGCTATTCCAAAATGCCAATGGTGTGGGAGAATTTTGTAGGGCTTCTGTTCTGGGAAAAGCAATCACTACTTGAGCTGAAGCCATTACTAATCTGAGCATGAGTGTATTCAGCAATTTCACATCCGCCGCATCTGCTGCAGCTGGCGGCCGTGGGGCTCTCGGCGCACGCCTGCCCATCCGCGGAGCATCCCCTGCATCCCATAGCCTCTGCACTCCCAGCGCCCTGCCTCACCCTGCCCAGCTTCCTACACACCAGGAAGGAGATGGAGCTGAGGGCTGCAGGTGTTTCCAGTCCTGTTGGGATTGCTGGAGCAGTGCCTCGGATCCCAGCAGCGAGGGGATATCCGATGGCCGTGTCGATGGCTGTGCTGTCCCCTTCCACAGCACCCACTCCAGCACTGCCTTTGGGCTGGCCACACACAGGACCTGTGAACAGCCTGAGCAGTGAGCCAAAGCAAAGCTGGCCCACCAACAACACACACTGCTTCTTATACTAGACAACAGACTATTTGAAACACGAAAATTTGTATCTTGGCCTTACTTAGAGCTTTATTAATGTTATATATATTTCAATTAAGTATCCATATGCCTCATCAAAGTTAAGCAAATCCGATGACACACGGCAGCCAATTAAACCAACCATATTTCAGTAAGCAGTACTGTACTGTGTGTGGCACCATATGCAGCAATGTATGTGGGGGCAAGAGAGACTCACTGACAACTCTGTCCTAAAGCATGAGATCCCACTCGGTTCTGGTAAGATTTCCATATAAAGAAGAGGTTTCCTGTCCTAGTTTTATCTGGTATAGAGCTCATTTTCTTCTCGGTAGCTGGTGCAGTGCTGTGTTTCGGATTCAGTATAACGTTGATAACACGCTGATGTTTTGGTTGTTGCTAAGCAGTGATTACCCTGAGTGAAGGACTTCTCAGTGTCCTGTGCTCTGCCAGTGAGGAGGTGCACCAGGAGCCAGGAGGCAGCAACTGGCCAAAGAGATATTCCACACCCTAGAATGTCAGGCTCCATGTATGAACTGGTGGGAGCTGGCTGGAAGGGGCTGATCACTGCTCAGGGATGGGCTGGGCATTGGTCAGTGGGTGGTCAGCAATTTTATTGTCCATCTTTCTTGGGTTTTATTTCTCTCCCTCATTATCTCTCTTTTCATTGCTATTTTTTTTTAAAACTTTACTTTGATTATTAAACTGGTCTTATCTCAACCCACGGGTTTTCTCTTTTTCTGATTCTTGTCCCCACCCCACCAGGGGTGGGGGGAGTGAGTGAACTATTTAGTTACTGTCCAGGGTTAAACCATGACACTTCCTTATCTGAGGTTTCAATAAAAATTGGTTTCCTGTTCCTAAGAGGAACTGATGTATGCCATCATCTGTCCAATTTATTCTGAGGCGTCCTCAGGTCCCCCTGCATCGCTATGAATCATTTCCCCAGAATTATGTGCAGATATTTAAAATGTATGCCTGGACTATTTTAAAAACAGAGCTAATTGCCAGTTTTGGGCTCCTTTTGCACAGTCTATCAAGAAGATTTTGAAGATTAACTGTTTTATTAGCTAGCCAGGATTAGATCTTCAGCTGTATAAACTAGGGCAGCCTCACTGCAAATTCCCATATATGATCCTTATCTCACTTGTGCATATGTCTACAGCCTCAGGCTACACTCACTTCTGCACCCTGTGAGAAACCCAATGGGTGGAATAACCTGTTATGTATCCTAGTGTGGGGGAGATGCTGTCATAGCACCTGCCCTCGAGCCCACTGAAGGCAGAAAAATGCTGCACTTTGCTTTTAGGATCAGGCCTAAGCCTGGCACAGCAAAGCACTGCATAAACAAATTATTTATTTCTGCTATGTGCCTCATTTTCAGTGCCTTCAATGAGACTCAGAAGTGAGGTTTTCCAGAGACTGATTTGAGGCCATGGTGAACAGGTTGTTGAATCAGAGCCTGGCTGAGGTTGTTTCATTTGCAGAAAATGGAACAGGGGTGGCACTGAGGGATGCTGCTGCAGACCTTCCAGGGCAGATGCTCTCACTGCCACTCAGTCCATCACCTGCCAGATCCTGCCACAGTCCCTGTGGAAAAGTCCTTCACAACTTAATAGGAAATTCCAGCCTTGTTAATGCCTATTCAGGGGCTTTTTAATAATTTTAATTTTAACAGGAAATTGCATATAAAATGCTGTAGAATAGACAGGAAATCTGCTGAATTTCAGGGGGTAGCTCTGATTTTTCTTACGGTTCCCTGTCCTTGAAGATCCTCATGATTTCACCAATGTTAAATTCTGCAGGACTTTTCCACAGAGGAAATCTGTCATTTATTTTCTTTACAGTTTCTTCGACTGAGCAAATACAGACAAAATAGTTTACTGTGGCACAAGGGAGACTTGAATCTGAAGTCGCTTTTCAACAAATACTTGGAGTTGTGACTGATATCTCATGCCCAACAGCTGAGTATGTTGTTTGAAAAATCCTGTTACATGAGCAAATGAGAAGAGGAAAATATATTACTCAGGTTTCACTTTTGCAAGGGTTTTTTTTTATTTATTTTTTCCTCTATCTGCCTTGATTTTAAGAGACTGACTCACAAAAAGTGTGCTTTTCCCAGTCAAGAGAGAGCTGTATCCTTAGAATTATCACATCTAGTCCAAACTGAATCTTCATCCATGTGTTTCCTGAAGCCCCAGACTGCTTGAGATTCAGGGTTGTGATTCAGGTGCATCTTCCTAGTGAAGATTAATTACATCTGGGTTTTCTTGCAGCTTCAGAGACCCAAAAGACTGCAAAGAGACCAGCAGAGACCTGATTTCTAAATGAAGGAAGACCCCCTGCTGCACATACGTCTTTATACACATAGTTTGTATGTGCAAGAACAGGATGATTGAGCATTTGTATATGCCTTTGTCTAATTGGGAGACTAATTATCCAGGTACAGATTTATAAAAAGAAAGGAGAAAGAGGGCTGAAAAAAGATAGAAGAGTAGATTATCAGTTTCATCTTTCCTCTTACCCAATCCACGCTCATCCTTCCCAAACACCACAGTTTTCTTCCTTGTGTGGGGCTCCATCCCCTCCTGCCATTCAGGCATTTTCAAGCACACACAGCTTTTGCTTTAGAGTCATGAACCATTAAGTTTGGAAAAGAAATTTAAGATCATCAAGTCCAGCCCTCAACCTAGTACCACTGCCATGTTCATCATTAAATATTGTCCTTAAGTGCCATATCCACACTTTGTG
This sequence comes from Origma solitaria, assembly GCA_013397895.1. Lineage (NCBI taxonomy): Eukaryota > Metazoa > Chordata > Aves > Passeriformes > Acanthizidae > Origma > Origma solitaria. The sequence continues at coordinate 440,021 of VZRL01006890.1, read as the reverse complement.
AATACTTCCAAGGATGGTGACTTCAGCACTTGCCTGAGAAGTCTGTTCCAATGCTTTATAACCTTTTCTGTGAAAATGTTTTTTACTAATATCTAATTTAAATCTCTCCTGGTATAAATAGAGGCCATTTCCTCTCATCCTCACATTGGTGTTTTATACAAGGCCAAAAACCTATGTGCTGTCTGGATGTGGCCAGCACTGAAATTCGAGCCATACTATCAAAGCTGATTGATAGTGATATAACATAAAAATCAAGAGGACATTTTATGCCTTGAGTTATCACAGGGAACCCTCCACAATTTTGAAGTGGCTGCTGCAAAATGCATGTTTTGATTCAGTGCTCTGGAAGTCTCATGTCTGCAGCTAATATTTCTTTTCCTATTATTGCTGTGAGTGGATAAAATATATTTTAATATGTTTGCGCTAAGAGTTCTATCTAGAGAGAGAGAGGTATTTCCACTGCACTGCAAGACCATTACATTTATTTGCACAATTCACTTAACTCTGGTCCGTGATATTGCCAGAAGCTCTTGATGGAATTACGGTTCCATAATTATAGCTTTATACATTACAGTCCTTAATAGCCTTAGGACTGGATTCTCACTTGCAATAAATCATCAGGGCTTCACTGATTTTATTGAAGTATATGGAGGAATGTCAACTTATGCCAGCTGAAACCTGAGGTGAGATCTTCACCCTTTGAAGTAATTGGGAGTTCCACCGTCAGCATAAAGGCAGCCAGAAATTAACCCTTGCTCCTCATTTTTCATAGCCTCTTTGCTACCATGAACTGCATCAAGACAATAAATTGTTGAAGCTAATGCTATCACAAACCAAGATGCTGCTGCTGATTAAAATCTATCATTATCACTCATATTCTAAAAGCTTGGGCTCTAAGAGGTTTGATTCCCTACCACTCTGTACCTTAGATTCCCTTTGTACAGACCAAATGCAGCAACCTACCCTCAACTCCTGCAATACCCTAATACATTTTTATGGAGGTTCTTAAATATGCACACATAAATTTGAAGTTTCAGAGTATGTCACTATGCACTCTCAACTAATTTACTGTTCATATATGAGCCTCAGTGAAAAGAACAGATAAATAAAGAGAAGACATCCAGCATTTCAAATGGTCAGCAAATGGATGCATGACTTCACTCAGGCTCCTCTGGTAACCTCCACAGCCTTCTACCAAGAAGGCAGGCAAGGGAGGAGGAGGTTAAAATACTGAATGTGGGGAAAAGCACTGCACTGGGGGAAACAAATATATAACATTTATATGTAAGCAGACAAAATCACTCATTGCCATAGGCCAGATTTGACCTAGTATTGATGATTTGGGTTGGATGCAACTATCAGTAAGTTGAGAAGAAGTACAATATGCTGTCAAGTCTTTCCCATTAAAATAACATATATAGCATCAATGTATTTTAATGACAACAATATTTTTGTGGGCTTAAATTTGGCTATTTGCATTTTCAGTTATGGAGACAGAGCTACTGAGAGTTTCAGTCCAAAACAGACATTGGTTCTTTTCAGCAACTAAAATGTGCCTGTCTGAGCCTTGCCCAAAGTCAATTTTGGCAGGCACATCAGAGATCAGCAGCTCCTAAGTCTGAGCAGTGAACTTTTGATTACAGCTTATTGCCCTCCAAATCTAATTCCTTTAAAAATCAAAACAGGTCCTCCAGAGGAGGATTATTAGGGGTCTGCTAAGGATAGAACAGCACAGGCCCAAATTTACCAACAGATGAGACGGCTGTGGCGTAGGCGAAAGAAGGCATAAAATGTTTATCCCTTTAAGCCACAGTGACTGATGAAGGGTAAGCTGGAGGGAATGCTCTCTGGAGACCTCTCCTGCACTGCACTGCTCCAGTTTTCCTATCGCCTCTGTTTATGGTTATAACCGTATTATTTGTCCCTCTACTAAGATAAACATAACTTTCCCACATTTGAATCCATTATGGCAAATTTACTGGGTTCACTCAGAAAAAAACTGTCTGTTGCTTCTTGATAGCTCCACCACAGAAAGATAAGGGTGGGCTGGTGAAAACGTTGAGCTTCTCATAACTAGAGAAACCATGGCCAAGGGACAGGTGGGTGTTGAGGAAGCTCCTGCTCCATTGTGGGCTGTGCTCTCCTCTGGAGCCTGGGGCAGCTGGAGCACCCTTTCGGCTCTGATTCATTGAAGGTGGCATTTGGGAAGAAGGCCAACTTCAACTTGTGTCAAACAAAAAGCAAAGAAAGAAAGTCAGGAAAGTGGAAGAGTGCTACAGCCAAACCATTTCCAAAGAGCAGACAACTAGGAAGGTAAAAACACTTGGCCAGACAGTTGCAAGTGGAAAACTTAGCTTAGAGGATAATGCACTGATGCCACAAGCTGCCCCGAAAGGGTAGAGTGGCGTTGTCACAATGGGCAGCTGGAGTGCTTTCAGGTCCAGTGCAGCACGAAATGTGATGGCAGGGAGGAGCCCACTCCAGCACGCACTCCTGAACCCACATGCTTTCATGCTAACTAAACCCTAAAAATAACATGCTGTATCAAAATCAAACTGATAAAGTCAGTCCAGGGTTTTTTTCTCCTCTGTTGTCACTTGAAGAATGCTGTAAGCAGTTTCATCTCAGTCATTCATTCAGTACTAACAGATGCCTCTGCTCCCTGCACTGATGGAGGAAAGGGAAATTTTCATGTAGGGAACACAGTTACTCCAAACTACCTGCAAGGCAGTGATGAATGCAGCCCAAGGGTATGAAATTTTTCTGGGTACAGCACATTAACAGAGCATTAACCAAGAGAACGTTAATTACGCATTGTCGCTGCCGCTCACCCAAAAGGAATTCAGACTGGCAAAACATGATCATAAAAAGGAAGGCATTTGGAACAAATCAATGTGTGTGTGACATATAAATGCCATTTGCATCCTGCCTAGGAAGGCTCTGCAAGCCTTGCATCTGCCTCTCAAGGTCTCCACAGCACCATCAAACACACCCTCAGATGATGGTCCAGTGACTCTGCACTCCACTTAATGAGCACTGACAGGGAATTAGAACAAAACCCAAAATTCCCTCTGGTAACATTTCCAGATATAAAACCTCCTTTTCTGGTGAATTTTGAACTTGGTTTTTTTCTCTTAATAATTCTGTTTTAAGACAGACTTCAACATTCCAGTGACGGAGGGCCAAGACATCTGGGTCTCTGAGGTTAGAATGTGCTGTGAGGACACAGCTTCCTGATTCTCTGCCCAGTTTCATCCCCAGAGTCTCCCAATCTGCTCAAATCCACACTGTCCCCAGGGCCCACAAACCAGATGGGGACAAACAGCGCAGCACACCCTGCACACTCAGCTTGCACCCATCAACCCCTTGGAGAAGGAGACCAGGAGATTCATTCTGCCATGTCTATGACTGCTAGAGATGACACAGTGTACAGAAGAAAGTCCCAAAGTGTCAAATCAATTCCTCTCAGCTACAGACAATTTGGTTCCTACTCAGACCAGTTTAATGCAGTACTGATCATCCATCTTCAGGGTACTCTGAGTGAAAGCATACCTGTCACCACCATCACTACCAAATCACAGTTCAGAAGAGCAAAGTGACCTGTATTTTAAAATCTATAAAGAGTTACATTCAACAGCTGGTTCTGTTAATGAAACACTCTGCTGTTAATGCATGCACACATACGGGGCATAGCCTGGTGCGAGCTGGCAACTTTGGGTTAAAGACACCATCGCATTATAAATTGTGCACAATCATCTGTAATCTTTGCAAAATACAGTTTGCTCTCTGTTGCCTGTTCTGCACAGCCCTTTCATTACAGAAACATCTGTTAGAAGTGCTTTCGCTGAGGGCTCGTCAGAGTTTCCATTATAAACCCCTATATTCAAGGGGTTACTGCAACTGAGCCATAAAAAGTTGCTCCAGGCTCAAACTTGGCATAAAAGGTCTCCAGTGGGAGATTTTTTTTTCTAAGCCCAAAATGTTAAAATACATGCAGTTAAACAAAAGCAATTCCATTTCCCTCAGAGACTGCCTTTCCTGATTCTGTGTTAGACTTACTTATATGTACCAACATTGTGCATGAGCCTCTAAAAGCAAACTATTGATTAATTAACTCACTAAGCTATTTGTTAAAATAAAGTCACTAACTTCACAGCCTTACTGATTCATTTAAAATATAAGTGGCAATGTGATTTCAGATAGAAAAGCAACTACAACATAGAAAATAAAATATCCATCCATATAAAAAGCAAGGGGGAGGGAAGCACTTTTAGGTCATATTTTCATCCCCAGCTTTAACTAACTTTCATCTTGCAGACAATGGATTTACCCTTGGGCTGGCAGTAGGATACAATGACCAAAATGACCTGAGGGCAAGTAGAGAAGCTATTTTTTTCAGAGGCAGCCTGCTCTAGCAGGATGGTGGAGATTAGCAGAAAGATGTTAAGTAGGAGGAAATATGCTTGTTTAGAGAAGATAAGCGGGGATGGGTGTGTGTGTGCGCTCGTGTGTGTTTCACTGCACTGTGCTGATCAAGGCAGTTAAGGTGATCCACTGATCCACAAGCAGTCGCAGACACAAAAATCCTCCATGCAGCCTGGGGACAATGAAGAAGAGGCAGAAACCATAGGAGAGTTCAATTTAGGAAAGTCTGGTTTGCAGGTAAAAAACGATGAAGCAAAGGTAAAACCCAGGAGACCTCTGAATTGAAGAAGGGTTCATTTTTCAGGCTTGAGGCAATGAGCAGTGCTGATGTTCAGCAAGGCAGCCGTTGCGTATAGAATGAGCAAAACTCTGGTTACACCATTAATTGTACTGCACCCGGCAGCTGCAGCAACAGACCTCGATGCTGATCCTGCAGGAATTTAAGCCCATGAGTAATCCCATTTAAATTAATGGGATTATGCCTCAGAAGTGTAGAGTTAAGCATATGTGTATTGGTTTGCTGGAGCAGGCCCGGGGCGACAAGCGGGTGTCGATGCTCTTTGTGCTGCCATCCCACAGCTCCTGCTCTTCCATCCGTCCAGCCACTGGGGAGGAAGGCTGCAGACAAGCTGTAAAGTCTCTAAGGAAAAGCCCCACACTGGGGGAAGTCACACAGTGATTCACCATTGAATGAGGGCCACCATTGAGTGGCACCATTTCCTCTGAGTCAGTCCTGAACAAAAGTGCCAGCGCTGCTTTAGGATGGGAAACGGCGGCTGGGTGTGCGGTCCCATGGAGGAGATGGAAAACAAACATCCTGCTGGTGACCGCCACATAAGGTCTCAGTAGCTCGTTTGGAGAGTTCTTTTTTTCACCCTGGTGTTTCTGGCCAAGATCCAAGTGCTGTAATTCCAGCTTTCTGGTTCACCCTCCCAGCATGGGCTCCTGCTGTCTTGCGGTCTTGGTTTCATTTCTGAACACCAACGAGCAGCTGCTGGAGCCCTGACGGGTGAGGGACAAGGTCTCTATACACACAGCAGATGACCCAGACACCCCTAGAGAATGAGCATGATGTGAAGAAACAACTCTGCAACCTTCACTCATGCTGAGGAGAGTTTTCGTTTGTATTAAAATCAGACATGGCTCAGCATGCTTGATTACAGTAAAGTGGCTCCCCAGCCTTCAGTGACATTGGAACAACTCGAGATTTCCCTATGTGCAAATGTTCCCTTTAATCTACTCCAACGCTTCAGCTCTAGCAGTGAGCTCAGGGAAAAGCTGTGAACATGGTACAGTGTCTTATGTGAGTAATGCACGTATTACATCCTGCCTATAGACATAAGAGGGGAAAATTTCTCCACTGCAATCTTGCTATCAGCATGCAGCATGTTTGAGAGGCTCCTCATTCTTGGACATCGGCCAATCTCCTCCAGAGCTCTGGAGTTAACACTGCCATCATCTGATGCCTTGTGTCACACCCTCTCTTGAGCATCAGGAGCTCGTAGCAAGGAAAAGCTCAGACAAGGAATCAGTCACTTCAATCACAGGTTATCTGAAATGAAGGCTACCCATGACTTCCTTCCTTTTTCCTCTTTTCTATAACCTTTTTCTATGGCAGTTGTCACCATATTTCTTAAGTCGAGAACACTCAGATGACCCCTTCTCATATAATTAATTATTATTATTTTGAAAATGTAAAAGTCCTCTAAATTAGAAGCGCTTTCCCAAATGTCAGATATTTCACTGGCTTGCTAGCCAGCAATTCAGTTTTCTGTTTTTACTTTATGTGAACCATGCAGATACATGTTTTGACTGGTCCAAAAACTCTTCTGGCAAATTTAAACAAATATTAAAAATCTGACAACAGAAGCTGACATTAAGTAGTTGTAAAGCTGGGATAGGTATCAGCTAAAAGGAATTTCCTGCTGCTACTATGTGTATTTCTACCTTTAATCGCTGTCATATTATTTTCTTGTTCCTGCTTGTCCTCCACGGCATGATATGAGCAGACATCATACATGTCCTAAAGAAGCCTTTTAGAATAGACCAGCCTTTAAAGATTCACCTTTGCTGTAAAATGGGAATAATATTCACAAAAGTTATATACTATTCAATGTATTAAAATACTTTTCCTGGGCAGTTATATGTAATGTCAACTCTACCTATCATTTCATTTTGCAATTTCAAACATGCTCATCTCTACAAATCCAATAAAAAAATCTTATTCTTTGCACATTCTTTACGTGGAAGTGCTAAAAATCATATACTTAAAATTAATGGGGAATGATGTGAATCTGTTACTTTAACAAGAAACAATCTGGTATTTCCATAAGCAATTAGGCTATGTTAATAGTCTATAATCGATCATGCCAAGAAATGACAGCAACAACTTCTTAACTATATAAAAGTGTCAGAAGTTTAGCTAATGCTTCTTCTTTAGAGAAAAGATAACTCACATGTCCATCTGGATCTAACTCAGCGGTTGTGAAAGAGCAGCATCAGCATCCAGAACAGCAGAAACAGCAGAGTCAGAGTTCAGGTCCCAGTGCCATCCTGTTGTTTCTGCAATGCAAGCCAAATGACCCTGGAAAAATACAGCAGAATGCATCAGGGAGAGGTGTTATCCTCGGCTGTAAAGCTCGTTCTGAAGTAATCACTGGGGGTGTTGATTTGCCTTTCTTTTATTTTGCTTTTAAATATGATCTGTGACCCTGTTAGCATTTTGCATGTCACAGTGAAACTTCAGCCTAGGAAAGGACAGGGATGGCGATTCCTCAGCTGTGGTAGACGGTGCAGTGGTGAGCTCACTGTGCCTGCAGTATGCTGACTTTCATCCTGGACTTCATCTGAAAGGAATAGAGCCAAGGGAAGGAGCAGAGATGAGATAAACAGCAAAAGCAGAAATCATGGTCAACTTTTACAGGAGGGTAAATACCCATAGTCCTCTGAAGGCCTCTTAAAAAGAGGCACAAATGCTTTTTCAGTATGGTTTTCCATGTAATGTAAATTGCCACAGGGATGTTACACAATGACTTGGAGGATAAGTGCCCATGAGGCAATGTCTTTATTGAGATGTGGAGCTCATCACAGAAAAGCTGGAAAACACCTGTAGGTGTGGGAATAAGTTTCTACTCTTACTGAAATAAAATATACTCTGGTCATTGTGCAGGCTTTTCAAGATCCCATAGCATACAACATCTATTTCTGTCTGTCTTCTGAAGGAACCCTTTTTTTTTTTTTCCACAGATGAGATAATTTACCTGGCATTTAGAAGAAGAAAAACCATTAAACCACACATTTAAATTGGCCCATAATGAACAGAAGCCAAGTGACATTGGCAAAGGGAGGAAATGAAACGTGTGAAATGCAAGATTATGCCAATCTTGAGATGCAGCGTTAGAATTGGCTTTCGCTGAATGATTCAGAGGTCTGACCTAAAGACCAAAAACACTGAGGGAAAGTTTCCCATTGACTCCAGGGCCTTTGGATTTCAAGCTTTTGCAGGAAGCACCATTGATTACTGAAATAGCCTCAGCCATATGAAAGCCCTGAGAAATTTAGTTCACTATGCTGTAGCTATTTCTGCCACTACTTCTACCTTAGCTGTCTGTCTCAGGCAGATCTATTTTAATTAATTGTTTCTTTCTGGAACTTTAAAGGCTTGAGTCATCCCAGATGATAATTTGCAGGGAAAGCTCCTTTTCTACCTCCTCCCCCCACCCCCCACATTACAGAACTGTGGAGGCCTTGTTCATGAAACTTCATTCCTCCATTAGAAGAACTTGAAATTTGACAGTTTGAAAATGGCTTTTCAAACAGACATACACTGTCGCATCTTTGAAGGCCAATACATACGATAGAATCACAGAATAAGCTGAGTTGGAGACCCACAAGGATCACTGAGTCCAACCCCTGGCCCTGCGCAGCACCATCCCCAAGAGTCACACCATGTGCCCGAGAGCATTGTCCAAACATTTCTTGATTTCTGTCAGGCTTGGGGCTGTGACCACTTCCCTGGGGAGTCTGTTCCAGTGCCCAACCACCCTCTGTCTCTGGCTAAAGAAAATCTTTTTAATATCTTCACTAAACCTCCCCTAAACCTTCTCTGATACAACTTCAGGTCATTTCCTCAGGCTCTGTCACTGCTCACCACAGAGAAGCAAGGAGCGTCTGCCCCTCTGCTTCCCCTCGCAAGGAATAAGCTCTCCCCTCAGTCTCCTCTTCTCCAGGCTGGGCAAACCAAGTGACCTCAGCCACTCCTCATATGGCTTTCCCTCAAGGCCTTCACCATCTTTGTTACCCTCCTTTGGACACTCTCTAAAAGCTAAATGTCTTTCTTTTATTGTGTCACCCAAAACTGCACAATGAACTCGAGGTCAGACCCCCCAGCCCAGAGCAGAGCAGGACAATCCCTCCCTTGCCCGGCTGGCCATGCTGTGCCTGATGCCCCCAGGACAGGGCTGTCCCTCCTGGCTCCAGGGCACTGCTGACTCGTGTTCACTTCCCATGGACCAGCACTCCCAGGTCCTTTCCATGGCATTGCTTTCCAGCCTCTCATTCCCCAGTCTGTCTGTACACCCAGGGCTGCCCCATCCCAGGAGCAGAATCCGGGACTTTCCCTGTTGATCTTCACATGGTTGGTGATTATGCAGTCCTCTGATTGTTGAGGTCTTTCTGCAGGGCCTTCCTGCCCTTGAGGGAGTCAACAGCTCCTCCCAGTTTTGTATCATTTGCAGACTTGCTTAGTATCCCTTCCAGTTCTGCATCCAAGTCATTTATGACAATTCTGAAGAGCACAAGGCCTAAGAAAGATCTGGGTTTCCATGACCAAAATTACCTGAGACACCATTGCTATGTAGGACACGCTGGCCCTGAGCTGACCAGGGCTGACCTGGACTGCAACTGGGTCAGTGCACAGACATCTGAGAACTGCAAAACTCAGCCCTGCTGACAAGAGAGGGAGGGTAAATCAGGACTGAATCAAGAAGTGAAAAACACATATGCACATATGCAACAGGGATGGGAAGAAACTTAAGTGACCAAAGATGGAGACGAGGCAGCTCTGCCACAGCTCTACCCACGCAGCTTCAAGTGACTGATCTACACTCTCTTACAGTATGGCTGTGGTATATTTTACAGTATGCATTGAATTTTAATTTTTCTGTGCAGATTTCACAGCCTTCCTTCCTCCTGTGGCTTTTACTACCCAAGAAGGGAGAGAGGCGGAACAAAAAGCTGCAAACCGAAGGGAGTGTGGGTGTGAGGGGGTTTATGTGTTCTTTGGGTTTGAAGCTTTGGCCTGAAAAGAGATATTTTTGTTAACAGACTACAAAAGATGGATGATTTGCTGTACTGAAAAAGTTAGAAACTCCTTCAACGTCAACACAGTTCATTGAAAGTTAAGAGGAGGCGTGTTATTTTTAGGTGCTAAGTAATTCACAACATTTTGTGTTTAAAATAAAATATTCATCTGTATCATTATGAGTCATCTTTGTACAGATAGTTTACTAAAATATTCGCCTTATGTAATACTATCATCCAACATGCCTGAGATCTCTATTTTCTTTTAAAGTTGGTGTACAACAGAAAGTCAACAAATATATTTGTGGTTTTAAGGTAAATGGTGAAGTGTAACAATATTTCAGGTATAGTCACTACTAACAAGTTGTAAAATGTTGACTTCTCTCACTATATTTTCAAATATTCTGTGTCTTTTCTATTATTATTTTTCTTCTGCAGTTTATGTGCTGTACTCCTGCAGCCAGGAACATGTGTTTCCAATTACTTGAGCTTTCCATACCAGCTTTGTGTTCAATAGCAACATTTTTTTTAAGGTACAGCTCCTCCTCCCACAGAAGTTAATATTCCTCTCCTTTTTCATACAGCGAACACCAGTGGCTCTTGATTTCAGGCTTATTTTAGAAATCATTTGATTTGGAGCTCCCCCAGACAAGAATATTACTTTCTTCTAAACTTCTTGTACATTTTAAGTGAGAAAAGCAAGCTTTCATATTGAATGTATATGAAATCTTGAAGCAAGAGATGGAAAACTGATGTAATTCAGTCTGCCTTGCATGACATTTTCTCTAGTTTCTTAAACAGCAAAGAATCCAATTTGACCACTAGAGCCAGAACGGCAGAAATGTTAGACAGCATCATATCCTTAAAATTCATGCTTAGGCCTTACAAATCCCATGTCTGAAGCATCTGTGCAACCTGTGTCCGAGTAATGTGTTGTAAGGTCATAAACTGTGATTGTGACCTTTGGTACGTGGAGAATTGAAGCAGATAGATGGTTTTGCCTCTGTGTTGGCTTAGAGCTCAAGATTGTATTTGACTTTCCTGTGCCGTTCATGGACCCATCATTGAAGAGGGATCTGAAGGTCCTTGAATGTTTCCTGAGGAGGGCAACAAAGCCAGAGAAAGGGCTGGAAGTCATGTCCTGTGAGGAGCAGCTGTGGGCTCTGGGCTCATCTGGTTTGGAGGAGAGGAGGCTGAAGTGTGACCTCATTGCTCTCTAACAGCTTCCTGAGGAGGGGAGGGGGAGATGGAGGTGCTGAGATCTTCTCTCTGGGATCCATTGGCAGGACATGGGAGCTGTACCAGGGGAGGTTTAGACTTGCTATTAGGAAGCATTTCATGGAATCAGAGAGTCATTTAGGTTGGAAAAGACTTTTAAGATCTTCAAGCCCAGCCATTAACCCAACACTTCCAAGTTACCATCAGACTCTGGTAAACTACTCTTAACCTTAAGTGCCATGTCTACATGTGTTTTAAATACCTCTAGGGATGGTGACTCAACCACTTCCCTCTGAAACTTGTTCCAATGCATAACCACCCTTTCTGTGAATATTTTTTTCCAGCATCCAATCTAAACCCCTCCTGGGGAAATTTGAGTACATTTCCTAAGGTCCTGTCAACTTCTTACATGGAAGAAGAGACCAACCCCCACCTGGCCACAACCTCCTTTCAAGGAGTTGTAGAGAGTGATAAGGTCACCCCTGGGCCTCCTTTTCTTGAGGTTAAACACCCCCAGCTCCCTCAACAGCTCCTCACAGGACTTGTGCTCTAGACCCTTCTGCAGCTGCTTTGCCCTTCATTCAACACACTTCAGAGGGTGCCAGAATACTGAAACAATCTTCCAAGAGGGGTGGTCAACACTCCAAGCCTGTCAGTGCTTAAGAGGCATTTGGACAATGCCCTTAATAACATGCTTTAACTGTTGGTCAGCCCTAAAGTAGTCAGGCAGTTGGACTAGAAGATTTTAGGTCCCTTCCAACTGGAATATTTTATTCTATTGATCATCTGCTTCAATTAGACATTGGCTTCCACTCAGGCTTCAGTCTGAGGAAGACCATGGGCTCATCATACAGGGAAAATTCAGGCACAGAGCAGCCAGTTGTGATGGAGACCTTACAGACAGTGAAAACATAAGCATCATAAAACATAAAACACCTGACAAGAAAATGGACTCCAACCTGAGGCACAGTTCATCAAGGTAAGAGTTGTAGTCAGACAGACCCAAGCTGTGTCTTGTCTAAGCAGAAGGTACAGGGCAACATATGAATGGAGTAGGGTTACTGCATATCCCTTTGTCCTGCTTCAGGTTGGGATTAAGCCAAAACACAACTAGACAGCAGTTTGGAAGCGCCCTGGGATTTGCCACTTTAAGTGAAGTTTGGATGATTTGACCAAGGCTGAGGTAAGAGCTTGAACTTGGTATTATCCATGAATTTGCTTAATGAGAGTTCATTAACAATTTAATCTGCTTCCTAGGACTGGACAGGGATCAGAAGGGGCAAGCCACTGGGGCAAAGTGTAGTCTGGGCCCCAGGCAGCAGAAATGCCAGTCAGAAAGTGTTAAGGTGTTTGGAATAGGTTATAAACCTCTGGCTTTTAGTCACTGAGTAACCAAAGATTGACTAGCAGATCTCTCATCTGACCTCCATGAGAGGAAAAGTCACAATCCCTCGTTTGCATGACAAGGACCACACGAACATTACTGTGTGGTTGCCCTGAGCACCAGGAACATGGACACCTCCTTCTGAAGTGTGAGGCAGTGTGTACTGAAATTAGGAGGCAGGCAGGGCAGATGTTTAGCACAAGAAGAGTCATTCAGAAAGGGGATTAATTAATGTTTAGTGTTGTATGATCTTCCTCCATGGATGCAATTTGTAGCGCTAAAACAGATGCTGTGTTTGAAACCTCCAATGATAACACGGCAGAGCATAAATGAGAGATCTTGGATGAGCTGAGATGAGTGTTTCAACTGGTGAACACTTGCAGAGGGACTCACAGCAAGTGAGAGTGGGAGGAAGACAGCCACCACCTCCCACAAGAGATGAAGGAGCTTTTCCCAAAGAGGAGCCTATAACCAGAGTGTAAGCAGTCAGAACGGTTCTGTGATGAGGAGAAATATGGAAATGAGACATCTGCAGAGCCCATTCCTCCTTTGGGGAAGTGCTGCAGTCTCTGTGACAACAGTGAGTCTCTTCTCCAACCACTTCTCCTCACAAATCCCTCTGGTGCTGGTCCCAGGTGCATTGGTGGCAGAGGACAGGCACTGAGCCCTTCTGAGCATGGGATACAGCACCTTCTGACTCGCTAACAGGGTCTAACAGAGGCCACCCCGCCACCTACGCTGTCCTGGCTTTCTTCCTGCAAAAGTCACACCTTTCTACAGCAGTCCCAAACTTCTGCTGGGCCCTCTCCTCCTCATCTACATACATCAGGGCCATAACAGAGCAGACTTCTATTTTACCCTTTGGCTTTGTTTCCCAGTCCTGTTTTCTTATCAGCATTTGAGGGTTTGTATTTTGATGACACACACATATGCATATGCATGAAAATCTAAACTCCTACTCAATTACAGTCATGGAAAAAACAAATGGATTGCAGTTTGTCTTCTTCTTTGTAGGCATGTTTCCATGATGGCCATCACTTATTTCCAAAAGCTGTGAATGTAATTAGAAATAACATTTTTTTCCCAGTGGCGTTTTATTTTCTGGACCACTCTAAAGCTCTCCAGGCTAACAACTCATGCACACAGTCTATGTTGCATACAAATATACAGTGCTTATGGCATGTGATGCTTGCAGCATTTATAACAGTGTTGACTCTCACATGTTTATGACAAGTCTCATGGCACCCATCCATATTTTTGAATGCTCAGCTCCTTGTGATAAGGGATTGACAAGAAATGTAGCACTAATTTTTATGTATACATTTAGTCTTCATTTGTAAAAATAGCTTAAACTAATTGCTCATATGACTTCCAAAGACCCAGATCATGAGCAGCTTACATTTCTTTTTTTTAAAAAATCCCCTAATTGCTAAACCAATCTGGTGATCAGCTGGGGTTTGTCATAGTGTTTGTTAATGTCTGGAATTCTTGAGTTCTGTTTGTCATTTAACTTTTCTGTGACAAATCAATGACAACACATTGAGGAGGTGTTTTTTTTATCCATTTCTAGAAAGGAAACCAAGGAAAATTTTGGTGACAATTGGAGAATAAGCCTGGTGTGATGCTTGCATACCTAAGCTGTACTTCCTACCCAGCCCTTTCAGCACAACTGACACCCTGGAAACCTATAAAGAATGATGTAGAGAGACTCAGATTTCTCCACACAACATTTTTACTGTAACTTGTTTCTGTGGTGCATAATTCAACTTACAGTTGGCTCTCAACGTTATCTGGACTGTCCACATATCTTTGGCAAAAGATGAAGCTAGGAGCTACTCTGACACCATGGGACCTCTCAAGGTGACATCTGCTTTCTTTAGTACCCTTTACTGTATATCTCTATACAGCATCTTTTGAGCAGAACCAGTAAAAAAAATTGTTTGGAAATGTCTTTGGTTTCCTCCCTTCGCATGCCACATTGGAAAGAAAATAGAGGGGAAAAAAAGAGGGCTACAAAAATATTCCCCATTTTCGCCATTGTAACAAGGAACAATGAAGGAGAGGCAAAAAAGGAAATGCTTCAGGGTTTGGGTTTTTTTAAAATTTAAAAAATGAAAGCTCTAAAAACAGTTGAAAATGAAACATGCACAGCCTCCTGCATATTAGTGCAACCTGTAGCTACCACCAAGGGTCAAGTGCTTCTTGTCAAGGCAGTTTCTAATGCCTGGACCTTTTCATGAAGTCAAGAGGTGCTATTTGCTTAATAAATGTACAAACATGTCGTTAAACCTGTAAGAACACAGTTTCTGCTATATGTCACTGAATGAACAGTGGGGAAAGTGGCAATGTTTCTTGTGTAATGTAAGAGAACATGGTTTGCTGCTGGATGGAGGGGGCTTGGTGCTTTTCCTAGTGCAACATTGCCAGCAGGGATGCTGATCTCAACAGTAAACCTCCTTGGCTGCTCATTTAGGAAGGAGCAGGACTAGTAATAAAAGTGGCAGGGACCTCCAAGGAAATGGTATAAAATTGAAAGGCAGTGTACTATGAGGTATGTTTTGTAGCACAGCAAGAAGTCTCTAAACAAGTTAATTATTGAAGTTTTGCAAGAAAAATAGTGTTTATAGCTTATGGCAAGTTGTGTCAGTGTTTATTAAATCCTTTTGGATGGTTTTTCTATTCATTTTCTCTGATGTCTGTGAGGTTTTAGTATATGCTGTAGTAAATACAGATAGAGTCACAGTGTGATTGGGGAACATGGTTTAGGGTGTTGAAGTATTTCTCTGACATCCAGCTTCTGGTAGCTAGAGAGAGAGTGGTCTGAGATGGTTGAACCACAGGGCTGGCCATGCTCTAAAAGGAAAGTAAATTAGTTTCATGTGAATATATTAAGTCATTTTTTTCAAGGATGTAAAGCCTCTGGGTGACTGAAGGGTGGAGAATGACAAAACTGGGACCTGCGATTTCTTTCTCCAAATGTTTTAATTATTCTGTTGAAATCTTCTCCAAATCCAATAAGTAGGGCGGTAAAGAACTGATCTTTCTTTCAAACCTATAACGAAAAAAGGTCCTGACTATTATAATGATAAGGCATGTCATTGAAACATGAAAAACAGCAGAGCTTGGGGCCTCGTAGAT
The DNA here is from genome assembly GCA_013397895.1 of Origma solitaria. Lineage (NCBI taxonomy): Eukaryota > Metazoa > Chordata > Aves > Passeriformes > Acanthizidae > Origma > Origma solitaria. The sequence continues at coordinate 424,555 of VZRL01006890.1, read as the reverse complement.
TGATGATAACTTTCTTGAGCATTTTGTTCACAATCTCAGTAATGATTTCATGTGCTTTATCTTTCACATACATATCTAAACCCTTTTAATCTTTAATGAACTGATTTGTCTTAATTCAGTAGCCACGGAGTTCTTTCTGGAAGAAGTGAGAATTTAGTTGTCAGCTCTAGGAATACACAAAGCTACACCCTGGGGATATAGAGCAAGTGATCAGAAAGCTCAGCTGCTAAGGGTACATTAAGGGTGGATGTGGTAGAGAGTTTTTTCCAATTTAAAAGCAAGCATCTTCACATCTGTACTAAGGCCACTGGCTTTTTTTTTTCCCTAAGTTGATGGAGGATTTTTTGCAGCTGCTGTGTCCTTCCAGGAATCTTTAGCCACTCTTTAGCTTTGATAACACTTCTTGCCTGAGCTTGATGATTTCTTTCTACCCCCTTTCTGCTGGAATGTTTCTGTATAGTTTATTATTGTCAGCTTCATTATTTTGCCTACCATGCTGTCCCTGTTCTCTGCTTTACCAATAAACACCTTTCTGTAGAGTTTTTCAACAGAAATGTCTCATAAAATTAAACTTTTCACAATAAGCACAACCTTTTTTCTACTTATTTTTTTAACCGGAAAACCAGAAAAGAATAATACTTTTTGTGGTTCTGTATGGAAATTGTTGGAGATGTATTATAAACTGATAGTTTCCCATTGAACAGAATTGATTTTCCCCCCCTTTTGAAACTTTTCTAGACAGAACCCCAGTTTTGCAGCAAGCACTAGCTCTTCTGCTTACAGCCTATTGAAGGTAGCTGGAGGACGCTGGTCTTTTTAATTATTGCTTTATCCCCTCTCACCTTGACCTAATTCTGCCCTGGTAGGGAATGTTTGCCTACCTCTAACTGATTTACAGCAGATGTTAGTGGTAATAAATTATATCCCACTTCCCCCAGCTCCTTTTTTTTTCTAGAGCTGCTTGAACATTTTCAAATGAAAAGTCTCTCAATCTTAAAAGGCTTTTTTTTTGTCAAAATGCGTATTTTGAAGTTTAATGCTTATTTTCTCTTTTCTTTTTTTCTTTTTTCCCAATTATACTGAAAAGGCGGCACTTTATACCTTTTCTCTATTTTTTGCTTTCCTTTTGCTACTGGAAAGAGTGGCACTAAGAGGAAAACACAAGAAAAGAGAAGGTGAAAAGCACTGTGACAGCAGAAGAACTTCTATGGAAAAAAAGTGAATAACTGAAATAGCTCACTGGCAAAGCACATGGAGCAAGAAAAAAAAAAAAGAAAAAAAGTTCAACCCTGACATGTTTTAATTTTTCCCTGTTTTTCCACCAGTTCCCTCCTGACATCATCAAGCAACAATTTGATCCTTGTTTCATGCAGCACATGCTAGGCAAGGCAGATGACTTCATGCCTCTAAAGTCAAGTATTTGCTCTACCAGCTCTTTGCACAGGTGCAGCCACCAGTGCTCCAACCATGCTCACGGGACTGACCTCCATCACCAGCCTCATGCTTTCTGAAAAGTAGTAGGACGGTGACTGGGAACATGAGGACACAACTTGATAGATATTTTCTGAGTCAAAATTAGGCTGGAGACCAGAGGAGAGTTCCTAAGGGAGGGATGCCCCCAAAGCCCCATTTTCCACCCCAGTTCTCCTGCCAGGCTCCCTGCAGCATCACCTGGCCAACACAACCTAACTCCATAGACCCAGCATGATGTCCAAGCCTGGCCACTTCCAGGGAATGCTCTAACCAATGCTGGTGTGCCAGAGCTTTTGTATTTGAATAAGCCAAAACTTACTGCAAGTACTAGAAGGTGCTGAAGGAAGCCTTTTCCTGTAGTACTGTTTTGTTCCTACCAGGAACCTTAATATAATGATACAGGTTAATATTGCATGTGGGACTTCCATTAGAGCCATTACAGCCAAGATAATTGTAAATGCCTTAAGCGAGGGCACCAGTCATGGATATTACCTCTGTGTCTAATTACTTCCACCAGCAAGTGAAATTCAAAGTACTAATTTTTATAATTTTTTTTTCTGTGAAGTCCTAGGAGAAATAGAAAAATCTGAAGACATGATGTTTTATTTCTAACATGGTTTAGGAAGGACTATCCCAAAAAGGCAATTTTCAGAGAGAAGAAGCATTTTTGGCAGTGGGCCCTTGCTTTAGGAGTCCATAACCTCTGGAAAACAGAGAAGCCTGCAATTTTCCTTCTCCAGAAAACTTACTGAAGTCTCCATCCTGCAAACATGCAGGGGCTTAATTGTGTGTATGTGTATGTGTGCTATTAATCCTATGAATTTAAATTTGGCAACTCTTGTGTAAATGTCACTTTATTAATTACATCTATGGGAGCAAGGGGTCACCTCTATGCAATATTATTGCTTCTCCTTGTTTTTGTAACTAGCTAAGAGCTTTACATTAATAGTGTAACCAAGGTAGATCATATAAAAGAAATTAATTAAGAAGCCTTAAAGTGATATTTTTAATGATGATGACTGAACCATAAGACACAAAAAGTAAAGTCTGTATTCCAAAAATAACCAACCAAACAGGATTCGTTTGGATTTTGCTGGGGACTGTAGAGTTTGTTCCTCAATTCATAGAATCATAGGATGGTTTGGGTTGGAAGGGACCTTAGAGGTCATCTAGTTCCAGTCCCTCTGCCATGGAACTACATTCCTTGACAAAATGACATTAAGGGAGTTCCCAAACTCCCCTGTTCCCTTAAATAGTCTGTCCCTATAATTTCTAGGGGAGGGAAGCAGGGGGTCCCCACTACACCAGCCTGGAGTAAACCCTCACTGGCACCCTGCAAATATCCCACAGACAGCTACACAAATCTTGTGTTACAGCAAAAGAGGAGTGGAAAAAGAACCAGATAAAACTAACTCAGGACTACCAGGCACACAGGAGTTCAGGCAGGTTGCTGCAGGGCTCAGGGTGCATCTCCCTCTCAGAGGAGGAAAATTATGCACTTTTTAACTAAAGCAGTGCTATGTAGAAACCAATGGAGTTAAAAAAGGAGAGGGCAGGGCTGAATGCAGGGCTGCTGCTCAGACTTCGGAGCGCTCAGGCTGTGGAGCCCCCCGGGCAGCTCGTGTTTCCAGGCATCTCATATCACAGATCTGATTTCAGGCTCAGCCATGGGCAGGCAATGGGTTAACAGGGACGCTGCACGTTAACTGTATCTGTGGAGATTATGGCATGTTTATCCAGTGTTCAGATTTCCTGTCTGAGTGTTTGGGTTTCCTGAAATCCCTGCTATCAGCCCAAGTGCTGTCCACTGAGCAGACCTTCTTCTCTCTCTCTCTCTTCTCCCCCCCACCCCCTTTTTTTTTTAACTTTGCTCACATGGTAGGTTTTCCTTCCTGCTCTCTTTCCAGTTGTAGTGCCTGTGTCTCCTCACCGGTCAGGACATTTATGGATGCTGATCAACACTCTTAGACTCCAGAACTCTGAGGATTGCTGTACATTGGATTTCCTTTTTATTATTACTATTATTTTATTTCACTTCATTTTATCATTTTGTGGCAAGAAAACCTGAAGAAACATGCTTTTTTTCAGCTGCCCATGGGAGAATATGTTTTAGCCTGAGATGGAATAATGGCCTTAGGCTTGAGGACCAAATCTGGAATGGGAATTCAGACTGCATACGTCCTGGTGAGTTACAGCGCGTTGGGGCTGAGCGTGGCTGGTAATGAGCAGCTCAGAGACAGGGACAAAGGCTGAGCCCGACCATTCAATGTGGCTGCGGAGCAAACTGCGAAAAGCAGATGGGTGAAGCTGAAGTCAGAACTTTTTCCAAAACAAACAACTGCAGTCCATTTCTCATTCCTAAAAATACACACGCTGCTCCACAGCGCAGATAATGTCTAGGTGAACTTTGTAGCAAAATGTGTAAGGCCAGATTCTGTGAGTCCTTTCTCATGTAAGTAACTTTTACTCACAGAAACAGCCTCAGTGACTTTAAAAAGAGCTCATGTTAAAAAGGACTTGCAGAATGGGGCCCACATTGTAAATTGCAATGTCTCGCTCTCAGTAAAAAATTAATTTTGAAAGAAAAACGAGCATTTTATGATTGTCTTTGAATGTTTCTCAGCCTTTTACATTTTACTGTGGATCTAGATTTAAGTTTTAAGAGGAATCCGTGTGCCAACTATTTGCCCTATTGTCTCTTAAATAAGTTTGCAGTAGGAGTGACAGTGTATTCCATGCAGCAATGTTCCGGGAGGCCAAAAAGGGGCTTTCTGTTGTTGGAGGGAAAACGCTGAGTGCTGTGCTGCTCTGAATGAACTGGAAAGCTGCATTCAGATGTGGGGCTTAGCTAAGGTTTTAGCTTCATGTTTGGATGTGGGAGTTCATGATGACATTATCAGCCTTAGGTGGTTTTAGTTAAACTACAGTCACAAGTGCAATGAGTTGGTCAGTCTCAAAATCAGTGACTCAGAATTTGAAAAGAGAAAAATCTTTTCAGGCCTCTTTGAAGCAGATTTCATTATTGGCATCCATGGAAGTGCTGCTGGAGAAAGTTGTGGAAGATAAAGCATCATCACTGTTGCAACTTTTGTTCTGTCCCATGGCTGGAGGCTGTGGTTGTGCTGAACATTCCTGAGCTGCTCATTGGAGCCAGTCCAGGGATTTGATTTTCTAATTGTAGGGGAAAAACTTGATTCAGGAATTACTTAGATGTAGGGAAACATCGACAGGAAAAACAGCTTTTTATAGTAATTTTACTTTTTTATAGTCATTTTACTGTTTTTCTTAGACTATTGAACAAGTCCTGAATTCTAGCGTACTGTACTGCATGTCAAACAAGAGAATTTTATATTTAAATTTTTGGGGGTTAGTACGACAGAATACTTTCTTTCTCATACCAATAAAGGGAAAGAGGTATTTTCCAAGTTCTTTGCAAAGATTCCAGATTTGAGGTTTTTAAACGAATTGCCTGGTGTGCCAGCTATCTTTACAACTCTTTGAATGTGATCCTGCTGCTCATCTTCATGGTTTTCTTTGCTAGAGCAGCCAGACCAAACTCATGTATTGTCTGCCTGGGAACTTCAGAAATTCAGTTTTAATTATTAGCATGGGGCAACACTGAAACTGGTGGCATTTTATGCATTGAAATGTCAGTTCTTGTTGTGTGTAGGATGTACTCTCATTGTAGTGGGTTGACTGTCAAAAAATGAAAGGGGTGACAAGGAACCCCTCACCTGAGTTAGACTGGACCGTGGTGCCCTGCCTTGCAGTTAACATGTAATTTGGTGGTCTCTGGTCATGCATGTGATCAAACTGTCTGCAGCAGAAATGTGCTCCTCTCAAAGCTCATAGAAGAGTCAAATGTCACCAATGATCTGTGAACTGCTGAAAATACAGATGAGGACTCAGGGGAAATACAAACGCTCATCTAGGTCTACCCAAATTTCCTAGCTTTGGAAATTTTGTTGGCCTTCCTACAAGGAAGATCCTTTAAACTGGGCCAGTTGTGGGGTTTTACCCCTTTTTGCAGGGCTGTCAGAACTTTTCTGGTTTCAGCCAGGTTGGGAATGCTGTGGGAATAGTTTTTCTGGTGGTATTTTAGTATTTCCTCTTCTGCTCACACCCAGAGCAGGAAGTGCAGAAGCACAACCTTTCAGCTCATTGTGTACGGGTTTCTTTTTATAAACTCTGCCTACCTCCCTTTTTNTTTTTAATGTCTTCCCTTCCCCCTTTTTTTTTTTTTTTTTTTTTTTTTTTTTTTTTTTTTGCTTCAAAGCCATCACATAGGATTAGGGTTCTGTTTGATTTAGACTGAGAATTTTTTATATATTTTCATATAACTATACTAAGCACTAAGCAGTTCCTTAGTAATTCCTTAGTAAGTGATTATCACATTAGATTTCAGTTGTCTAAGTGCAATATTCCCAGCCAGTTACCCACGGTAGACAATGTTAATGTGCCAATGTCCCCCAGTAGCTGTTTCTGCTGGCATTTACTCCTGAGCCTTCAGCAGCATGATGACCAGCTGGCCACCAAGACCTGCCTACTCAGTTGCCCAAGAAGAAATTCTCCAAATTCTTTTTTTTGTAACGAACCGTGCCATTAAACTCTCTGAGATTAGACACTTCATGCTTTAATGTTTTTTTCCTCACTAATTTTCTTTTTCTGCATCAGTGAGGAGGTTCGACTCATGCGCCCTCACTCCACATGTCCAACTCACTCACCATCACGACTGCCAGTCCTCCTGCCTTTCTTGCTGTTGTTGGCAAGTATGGATAAACAATTTTGACAGGTACAGAGCCTTGCAGAGCTAACTTCATAAAGCACAGAGATGTTTCACTGATCCAATGATAAATGGACCAGAGGAACTAAACCACTTTCACCGAAAACATCCCCCACATCCAGAAATTTTTAACCTCTCCTTTTCATACAGTTTTAGTCTAAAAGCAAAGAATTCAAATTTTGTTGTTTCACACCTGAGAAAGCAGATCATGTTTGGATTGCATCTTCCCCCTCAAGACTACCCTAGCCATGTTGCAAGCCTTTAATCTGCTATTTTAGAAATGAAAATAAAGGTAAGATGGATCTCAAAGTTGGTCCAGGGCAAAATAATGATCTCTATTTCCACTTGGATCCACTCTCAGGAAAACTACATGAACAGCTCTGCCAGTCATGTTTGGAAACTGTCCACATGGTTTGTAAGACAATTTGCTCCTCAACAGCTTCACAGTCTTCAAAAATACAAGGAAACATAAGCAAAGGGAAGTTAATTTACTTCACTAAAATCCTCTGTAACTTAAGAAGATTTAAGCAGATGCAATGGAATTACTCAGTTCTGTGCTTGTTTTGGGGTGTTTCTTTTTCTGTTGCTGTTGGCTCCGAGTCTCTTTCTTGGCCTTTGGGGAGCTGCAGAGCTCCAGAGAGGACACAAGGAGGGGGAGGGAATGACAGTATGGGTCATTATTTCAGACACTGATTAGCAGCAGGACCCAGCCTAGACCACACATCACTCCTCCCACGTGGCACCCAGGAGCCAAGCTCCATCCATGCTGAACAGGGTGAGATGTGAAGCTCCTTGCTCAGTCCCCCCTGAACCCCAAAGCTGGGTTCAGCCCCACCAAGTGATGCTTTTAATGCATCTTCCTCTATCTCGACTGGAGTTAACAAAATCCATCTGTCTCTGTGAGTCAGCAGAAAAGTATTCAGCTTTTATAAGAGTTAAGGGACATGGGATAGGGCAATGTCAAAGTGCAGAAGTCTTCCCCGAGCTTGGCACTTGCACATCACACAGGGAGAGGGGGTTGCATTTTCAGTTCCTATTCACCAGAAGAGCTGATTTACACCAGCGGAGGATGTGGCCCGTGGTGTGCATGGCCATGGCTGCTGAACAAGGCTCCTTTCATCAGCAAACAAATGTGCAAACGGCATCACCCAGCACACACCGTGACGTGGCGGCTGCTGGCAGTTTGGCAAAAAAAAGATAACTCTATTTTCTTCTCATCAAAAGCAAAATGAGGGAGTCTCCCCTCTACCCTTCTACCCCCACTGCTACCACCCTGGCTCGAGCAAGTTGATCCTTAGGTATTTGTGTGGGGGTTTGTTCTCAGTGGTTAACCACATAACAATTTGAAGCATGTGGCTAGCTCTAAAGAAACTGCCTTTAAACATTTGCAGACTGTAATTCTGTTGGAGAGAAGAGAAGCCCTGGCTGGGGGCTGCTGGCCACCCTGGGGGCTGCGGCAGGAAGCCCTGACCATCCCACAGCAAGGTCCCGTGAAGAGGGGGGAGAAAGCTGATTTTATGTCTAGGAACTTCTCTTTTCGACAATGCTCTACAGCCAGGGCCAGATCTTGCCACCTCATGTTTTGTGTCTTTACTTGGTGTGTCAGAGCAAAACGCCTGAGGGGAAACAAAACAGAGAGAGAAGGGGTGGCAATGAGGGGGACAGTATTTTGGCACACCACTTCCATAAATAAAGCCAGAGAAAAAATAATGACATTGGAGAAGCTTTTCTGTGAAGCTGAGAGTACCTGAGAATGCTGCATGGTCCCTGGGGGAAGGGGTGAGAGGTGGGGTTGGAGAGCCATGGTCTGCAGGGGATGGCAAGGAACAATCCTGGTTTGGGGTGGTAAAATGCCTCATTAGAGCTCTTCCATCCCTCAAACGTGATTTTTTTCGACAAAGAGGAGAGACTGGAGAGAGGAGGTGTGTGAACAAGAAGAGAAGTTATGTCTGCAGGGGTAAAGATCCCAACACCCGCACGGTGCCTTAGCAATGTTATCCCAGAGCTGTGGGGCTATGCTAACATCTGGCTTTAAAGAACCTGGGGCTTAAAGAAGCCAATAAAACTGAAGATTGCAATATTTCCCCATGGGAAAAGATGTCTGTGAGACCTTCTGCAAGTAGTTTGTGACTCCCTAAGGCCATGGGCTTTTAATTGCCATCTGATCTAACGCATCCTCAGTCCATGGTTAGGAGACTTCTCCTTGGCTACACATATACATGCTCCTAAGTGTTCATTGTGAAAATAACAAGTGCAACTAATCTTCTTCACCCAACTACAACCTCACTTGTAATTCAGCAGGTAAAAATACTGCATCTGTACAAATGCCAGAATGGCCCCTGATCTAGGAAAGCAAATCATTTTTGGAGTGTTGCCTTAAGGTTGAAAAGTTAAATTGCTTTGGAGAAAGGATAAATAAGGCCTTGCCAAGTCTTCTTTCATGGCTACAGTGACTGAAGCTGTAGTGTTGTGGCATGGGGATGGAATGGGATCACAATTAGAAATCGAGCTGTGCCCCCAGGTCCTGGGAGGACATGCAACCCCACACATTCCTCCGTATCTCTTCTCCAGTCTGGGGAGAAGATAAATCAGCTCTTAGTGGCTGAACAACACCCCTGGGACTGCCACCTTCTGGCTCTGAATTATGATGTGACCTACAGGCAAGTTCACTGCATGGCACTACCCAGACCAGCAGCAGGAGAAGTGTGGCTGACTCCTACTTTCCTTTTGTTCATCTCGGCAGCAGCCAGAAGGGAGCACGTACGAGGGAAATGCAGGGCACATGGTCGATGTGCTCCTCAGAACTACTAGGGCAGGAGAGGGAGATGTCTCCTGCCAAGCCTGGCACAGATGCACGTCCTTTTTATAGCAGCTGGCCAAGAGCATAGAAAGCAATTTTGTCCTGGCCAGAACTGCCAGCCAGAGAGGCAGCAGGATGTTTCAGGCACTAGGACAAGCCTTATGATTCTACACAGGAACATAAAACCATCTGAGCCAACACTTCAAGATCTTGTCTCCAGCAGTGGCTGACACATGAAAGGTGCAAGAGTTGAACAGGGAGGACATGTAGTGGTATTTCCACTGATTATGGCCCCAGGATTCCAGGATCTCATCTGGAGGATTTTCTAAGCTTACAGAGCTCATGCTTAGGATGTACTTGTCCTGCATATATTTGCAACATGCTTTGTAGGCTTTTTCCTACTTAAACTAACACATTTTAGGCATCCATTTTAAAAACACTCTTATAGGTACAAGAGACTGTTAGACAAAAATGGGTACACAAAGTCATAGAAGGAATTTTGTCCTGAATATACAGTTATTAAATCATACCAACAGTGAGGGTACAATCCTAGTTTTCTACCTGATTTATAATAGTGCTACAAACTGAATTTTGTGGAAATATTCCAGATTTATTTGTGAATAAATAAGATCTATGCCAGCACCCTGGAACTCTGGCGCTTTATTTATCTAATTTAACACGGAACTATATTGCTATTTTCCTTCTGCATTAAAATCCAAGCAGTTCACTATTCACACAAATTAATATGCCTACTGATGTAATCATTTGCATAACACCGTACTTGTCATAAAATGTGTAAGACTGCATTCTCTGCTCATGTGGGATACTGGCTCCATCCATCTGATAAGAGGCAGGTTGTAGTTGCATATCCTTTAATAATTATTTCAGCGGGTGTCCTTTTATTCCTGTTCATAATTAGTAGCTGAGTACTTAGCAAAGATTGTCAGGATCAGAAATTCCTACAATTCAGTAGTTATCTATATTCATGAACAAAGAGGATCTCTACCTTGGTAGAATAATTTCTGAAGATATTTTAAAATAACTAAGGCATTTAAAACTAACGGGTACCATAAGTCTACATTAAGTATAGAGCTTTTGAATTATTATCAACCAGCAGGGTATAATCCTGATGTTACATTTGTCCTAAATTAATCTGATTCCAGATTTAATCAATGGTAAGATCAGTCTTAGCCAGAATCCCAGAACTCAAAAGGTAATTTAAACTTTGCCATTTTTATTTTCCGTCTTTATGAAGCTGTGGTTAAAAACAATCTATCATATTTCTGTACTGACCAGGATGGGGTTAAAAATCTACTATCCAAGATGATCTACAGCTGGTATTTATTCCCACTGCCTAGACAAATGGGATTTGGCTCGGTGGAAACAAATTTCCTTACCATTGAGAATATTAGACTTTAAGGGTGTCAGTAGCAGAAGAACACGGATAAAAAGGTGATTGTAATTCACGTTGTGCTGGAGCCATACACAGCCTACCTGAAACCTGGTCTGAATTACAGAGGTCTCCTGATGGTTGAGATTTATGTTTTTCTTCTCAGAGTTCCTTGGAAGCTCAGAGCAGTAATTAGGCTGTTTCCCCTGTAGGGTGGTATATACATGTCTGCACAGGGTATTTCATAAACTCCTGTGCTTCATCCCCTCCATTGCCTTTGAGCACAGAGAACAGCCTGCCTGGAAGGTTCCTCTCCAGTGAGAAATGTCCTTCCCTCAAGGATTATTTCTAACACTACTTCTGCCCATGTAAAGACACTTTGGTTTCCCGAACAGCCACAAGTGGCTGACACATGTATCTCCTTCTCAGCCCTGGGATGTGCAATAGGCCCATGTCCTGTGAGTCACATCAGCGCTGTCCTAAGCAAAGCCCTCCAATAGCTACAGCTTGAGCAAGACTGTCAGACTTACAAGTAAACTCCTACCATAGATTTACACAGTTAGACAGACCAGGGACAAGAGGGAACATGACCCCAGCCAGTAAGACCAGGTTTAGCCTGACCCTAAGGAAAAAAGTAGTCTTAGACAACACTTTCCTGTGAAAGACGTGTGCTGAAAGACACCTTATCATTCAAGGTAACCTTATCCATGTTGTGATTTGCATCCTGGGAGAGAAAAAGTAACTTATATCATAGGAATTCATATTATTTAAATGGAGTTTAAATGTGTTCCTGGGAACTCTGCAGTATCTCTAGCCTGTCTACAAGTGAGATTGAGGCAATTGCCCTGTGTGTGCATGTGTCTCCCCAGGATTTTGACCCTCCCTCAACCAAGACAGATGGAGGAACAGAGGTCTCAAGAGCTCCTACACATTTTGTAAAAATAGGCAGATTGCTAGAAGAAAAAAAATACTGCTTGAAACCTCTAACTACCTCCTCCCCAAGGGAAAAGCCACAACTACTGTGAGGCCAAGAGAATTTCCACAGGAGTGTAATGATATGCTCACTGCAACACAAGAGAAAAACTTCCAGAGCTTTTGCCCTTTCAGGGCGCCAATAAGGGGTTTCAGAGCTCCCAAATCCTCTCGGTGTTCCTGCAAACCTGCATGTGCCAATGTGGCTTTAGGAGCAGTAACGACACCTGTTGTTATTTGTCTCAGTACTTAAACTCTCTCTTCTTGCAATATCACAGGCTATTAAATCAACATGTTAATACAAAAAGTGTTTCCTGGAGATAATAATGTCCTGGCATCAGTATTGCTTCCATACTAGTTCTGGCTGCTAGTCCAGTGGCAATGCTTTGAGAGGACCCTGCTTGCTAAAGCTGGCCATTGTAGGTAAAATCTTAAATCAGTAATTTTCAAAAGTTGATTGCCTAAAATTCAGAACTTTAGCTTATAACAAAGTCCGGGATTGATTATTTCAATGTAATTTTGGAAGTGAGGTTGGTTATTTCAGTCCACTAAGGGTTTTGCTAGACTAGAGTTCAGTGCTTCCCCTGGAGTTTCCCAGTGCAGGACAATGTAACTCCGTCCTGAGCTGCAGAACATTTGTTTTTACAGTTCAAGGCCTGTTCTAAATGGCAATCATCAAGCGGGCCAGGCTGTTGAAGACAAGTCAATTTGAGTCTTGTGGAAAGACACTGGGGTCCATTCAGAATGGGAACCTAGATGGGAGAGAAAGTGGGATGCTCAGAAAGGACAGGTTTGCCCTTTTGCTCCTTAGCACCTCCAGCTACCTGCAACATATACGAGTTTAGCAGGTTTAGCAGGACACCAGTGGTGGTCATGAACAGCAGAAATGAGCAGTACCAGCCAGCTCCTACTCCAGAAGCAAACTGCAGCAGGCTTTGCTCTGGTTCCCACAGACAGAGTCCAAGGGAGCAGGAAGACCGCAGTGACCAGGCAGCATCTGTGTGAACACTGACAACACCCTCTGGTTTCGACAGCAGTTATCACGAGAAAATATGTTTCTGCTTTGTCCTTTCTTGTGCATGACAGAAACAAACAAGATATTTTTTTCCCAGAAAGGAAATTCTGGAATGCGCTGGGCAGATCAGGTTCTTCTAAGTACTGAAGGATATATATGTGGGATTTCAACATTTTTAAGCCCTCCCAGGATATTTGTGCAATATTAATTGTGCCAGTTACTGCACTGTTTTTGCAGCAAACAGTAGACCTGGTGTAAGGAAAGATGGCCTCATTTGTGCTGTTAAGTCTTTCTTAGAAGCAGAAACTATTTGCAAGATCATAACTTCCCTCACAGACACTATGTTTAATTGGGGAAGAGTTCTCTTACAGGAGTATTATTCTTCAATTCACATCTGCGCAGTATTTTCCTGATCAGGAGATCAAGAGAAATAGGATCTGAACAACTGCTTTTCTAAGTAATAATGAACAGAGAGCTGTGCAGTAAATCAAAATGTGCAATAAAATGAAAAACAAAATTTGGCTGGAGATTAATGGCTGGAAAGGGACTTCCTGAATTAAATTGGATCAGATGTTCCCTGGAAAAAATCTGAGATATATTCACAGGGCTCTATGGTGTTGGTTTTGTTTCTCACAAAGGAAGATTTAATTTGATTGTTTTGTAGCTACTAACAATTTCTAGGCCTTGAAGAGTGATCTTAGGGACTTGTGTGAGAGGACAGGCACTGGTTGGAAATTCTGGTCCCACTCAGGAAGGGGAGGGGAATGAACACAGAACCTTGCTGCTCTACACAGTGCCACAAACTTCTCAAGTGTCGCAGGGGACATCATATTTTTACAAGATAAGGAGAGTTGACTTCAGTTCCCATGTTCAGGGACAGATTCACGATTATAGCTCTGCTGCAGAGACTGACACCCCTGAATTCTCTAAGGCTGTGCTCAGAGCCCAGCTGCACCTCTCATGTTCCCTGTAAGGTGGTTTAGGTGCCTCCTTCTTACTGTGCCTTCTCCTGTTAGCCCAGTCTTAAGTGTCCAGCCTTCCAGATGCAGGCTAAAAAGACATATGGGCCACTGACTTAGGCTTTTGAACTTTCCCAGGGACTAAGGCACTCTAAACCCACCCTCAACTGAGTATTTCGGTGCCAGATTTGCTTGTGACTCCAACCACAAGCAGCAAAACGTTTGCACTTCAAGAACTGTTCACCAGAGAAACTGACTTAAAACTGTGAACCAGTGATGGGGACTGATATTTCCCATTGGTGCTGGTGGTTTTTCTAATCAGAGATGTTTCTTGTTTGGTCAAGATCGAGCCTCAGAAGGAAACCAAAGCTGTATAAATCGTCACTGATCATGCTAGAGATACCAAAAACTCTTTCCCCTGCAATTAATTTGCTGAACTGAAAGTGAAACAGACCTGTAACAGGACAGATCAGAAGGCCCTCCTCAGCAAGCACGATGCTGAAGGTAATGCACACACCTCCCTTCTTGCCTGCTCTCTGCAGCCCAGCAGATCTGCAGTGCTGGGGTTACACACGTGGCCTTATTAACTCGTGCTCCTTAGGCCTTTGTGAAAAATGGACTTAACAACAGTTGCCTAGAGCCAGAAGAAGAGGAGAAAGGCTATGTTATTAAAACATAGAATGTAATACCACTTTAAAATTCATCAAAGTGCTCACAGCAAATTCTCTGGAGATTGGGGACTTAGTCATCCCAGGTTTCTCCAGCTCATTTAGATAATTGCCCTTGAAATACTTGTGTCTCTCTTTCTCTCTCTTTCTTTCTTTCTTTCTTTCTTTCTTTTTCTTTCCTTCTTTCTTTCTCTTTCTTTCTTTCTCTCTCTCTCTCTTTCTCTCTCTCTCCCTTTCTCTCTTTTTCTCTCTTTCTTTCACTTGGTAAGTATTCCTGGAGCAGGCAGCTCAGCTCCACAGCTGCAGAAGTGCAGAAGAAACCTCCAGATTCTCACCATGCACATCTCTGCTTTCTATAATATGAGCCAAACCCTCCGAGTGCATTCAAAATACTCATCTCACCGTCACTTGCAGAGATATTAGGAACTCATTAGCCAGTTTAATTAATTGATGCACCAGTAAAATTAATTTTTTTATTAAGCGATTTATTAAATAACTGGAGCTGTTTAGAGAATATAATGTGTGATTTATTCTGCATTTTTAACCACCCTCAAGGCCTGGAGGCATTCAGTCTCAATGTTTTCCCACCTTCTTGAAAACTATATGATTTGCTTACTTCTCTCTTGGTATAAATTCATGCTGTTACCAAGATAGGCAGCCCAAGTACTGTTACATGAGCTTGAACAGGAAACTGATACAAATGAAACTGAAAAAAGAAGTTATTTTTCAGATGCATAATTTTCTTGGTAAAAGTATAAAATTTACATTGCAACATATAATTTTATTGTGTTTTTTTCTCCAACTTCTCTTGAAGGAAATCCTAAAGATCAGGGCAACATCCTATTAGACTGCCACTGGAAAATATGTCAGCATCCGTGGTAGTGCAGCAGGTTTTTTTCTGTTGTTTTCCATTGAAAGGTTGGGTGGTTGTTTGTTTTTTTTTAATTTGTTTTCCTCCTCCTAATATTTCTTATTGACGGTAGAATTAGTGGTACAGTCTTATAGCTGCCTATGGTATGGTTTAGGCAGAAACAAGAAGGCCCTGCTACAATGCCCTTAGGCATGCAGCATCTTTGGGGTAGGTTTTTTACCTCTGGGATCAGCACGCTACTCTCTTTTTGTCAGTAGGATGAAAGAAGCCGTTTAGTGTGTGATTCATCTGATTTTATAGACATCTACTTTAGTATCTCTGTTTTAAACTTCTACTTTTGTAGGATGAGGTGAGATGCAACCTACTTTCAGCTGTCTGTGTTGACCATATCATCAGTCACGATGAAAGGAGTCTGGAGTGAACAGCCCAGGCAAAGACACTTTGTCAGATACATCCCACTTTTACAGTCAAAAAGTTGAGTCAGAGCTCACTGAAGTGGAGATAAAGAATTCCATTTACATGGACTGAGTTTGGATTAAGTTGTAAAGGCTCTGTTTTGTCACTAACTTTTGAATTTATCTCATTTTTCTATGTAGACAGGACATATGATTTCAAAGATAAAGAGATCCATGCTCATGGGTCTGGGCATGACTCACTGTATGGGTAGACACAAACCCAAAGAGAATACTTAGGAACATCTTTCTATGCCTGCACTGAGGTTTCTATGTGCCTTGTATTTTGGGAAGTTTGGTACAGATGCTTTGATAGTTCTGCTCTCTGCTGAAAGACAGGATGGCTAGACGCATTACTGAGCCAAAATAAATTACATTTTCATGGGGATGTTAAGTAGAAGAGTGGTACTGCTTGGTGCATGTCAAAGAGGAAGGAATGACAAACACAGCACTGTGAAGTGCAGAGCTGTACCAAGACAAGAAGGGTTGTCACAAACTGGAGCCTGATGGTCCTGTCTTCAGTCTGCTATAGCCATCCTACAAATATATACGAAATATATTAACTTCTGTGAGGTGTTCAGACACCAGGACAATGCATGACCTCAGGAGTGCCTGACTAATCAATGAAGGCTGGAAGTAGGAGGTGTGCTGCTTGCTTTGCTTGAGTGCTGCCAACACAGAGTAGAAAAGCTGCTGTAGGAAGGACATGGAATGCTCAAATGCACCTGACTTTTTGTGCAGAGACAATTTGATCTTTAACATACATACACCAGGTTTGGTTTCTAATTTTAATAATGACTGCTTCCTGAAAAACACAGACAGCAAATGGTTGATCTTAAATTCTCAGTGGCTATTGAGAACGAGTGGGGGCAGTGACAAGAGGACTTGATGTCACATTCAGATTATATTATTGATCTATTATCTATATACCATGCACAGGGTATTTTGCTATGAACTGTGTACTGAGTAAATAATTAAGCAGTGACTAAGCATACAGGGAAGGTGAGAAGCACTCTTGTGTGTTATTAGCCCCTCACAGTCCTCAGAAGTGGCTTATAAGTAACTCAAAATCTTGGACAGTGGATGGCAACCTTGTCATCAAATATAAAAAAAAATCCCCTTGACAAGATCAGTGAAAGCTCTCCAGAGGTCTGAAGCTGGGCAGCAGACACTCTGATTAGATACAGCCTCCACAATATGAAAATTCTTCCCTGAGCCCCAGAAACAGCTGATGGATATAGTCGGAAGCGATAAAAAGGTCACTCTTAAGTGGATACAAGGAGATTTAACTCACAGCACCACCACCCTGAAGCCCTTAGACAAATAACAAAAGACAGGCTTCACAGACTAGAAAGTCCTTCAGTCAAAATACTTACACAAATCTTTGTCATATATCTGATTCTTAAAGAAAATTCACCTCTGCATGAGACTGCAGAAAATGACCAAACAAGTACCCTTGAGTCCTCTGGCCCTCTCTGGCAATGTGCTATAACATCCTGTGGAGGGGATATAGCACAAAATGTCAAGAATTGTCTTAGAATTATATTTTACAGGATGAATTCTGAAGCACTACTCTATAGCACTTCCACAGCCCATCCATGATAATTTCATAATCATATGACAATTATATCACATGAGGTAGAGAACTAATTTCCATTCTAACAGTAATAACCATCTCCTAAAACTAGGTTCTTTTTTAATCAGTTGCTATTTCTAAAAGTACCATGTAAGAAAAGGTCTGAATTTTTAAGCTGATTTTCCATACATATTCAAACACAAGGGTATTTCAAGATGAATACAAGAAATCTCGTACTTTTCCAATATATTTTTTAAAGTTTGGTGTAATGACCTTGGGATTAATAACTCTTTCAGCCTGACATCAATCCAGTGCAAATACTGGAATTGCTAATTCCAGGTATTATTTATACAGAATCAGAGAAAAGTAATGCAGTTTATTACTTTTTTTCATTACTCATTGCATGCCAATCAAGATGGAATTAAGAAAAATATATTTTATTTCAAGAAAGCTATCTTGATATTTTTTCAGGTTTTGAATTTTCTTGGGGGGAAAAAATCTATACTACTTATGTAATACTTATGAACTTTGGTAACACTTCTGGCACTGAACAAAATTTTGATTCAGAAATTAGAATTCTCCAAAGTCATCACTGTAATGACTGAATAGATTAAAAACTGAGCAATTGACATTCTTGGAAACTCTTCTAAGTAGGGACTCATCATCAAGAGGATGTCACTGAGCTCTTCAGGGTCACTCCTGTGCTCTGCGCTGGGTTAGTTTTCCCACTATTGTTTTCTTTCAGGATTCAGCCCGTGTCTATAAGCATGCTAATATTTTGACAGTATATCTTTATGGAAGCACAGAAAACACACACAGCTAATGTATGAGGTCAGTATAGAGCTTCTATTGCTTAGGACATACTAAAACCAAGTCCACAGACAAATATCCTTGGATTTGCTTCACTGAAGTTTGTTAGACCATATCTTAATAGTGTTATCCAAATCACGGATTAGGGCAAAGCCAAAGAACATATGTTTGTCGCATCCTGTTTGGATGATACCAGCACAGACACAAACAGAACAAGCAGATTTTGGCACGAAATGAAAGACATTTCTGTTAATCTTACAGTTGTTAAAGAACATGTCAGTTATCACTTGGACTGAGTGATCTAGTCCCATATTTTGCCCATGAAAATGTCTTTAATAACCTTTGGAAAATGTGATTTTGAAGACAATCTTTAAATTTGTAAGATCTGCTAGTCGACAGAACATAGAGCAATGACTTGATTCACTGCAGTTCAAATAACCAGGTTATTTTTTTCATTTGCAGGAAATAAGACTTTTCTACCTGCTTTATTTTAAAGCTTTTTGGGAATATAAAAGCTTTCTGCTCAGTCATTAGCAGCAAATTGCAGAATGAAGCAGTACCCTACAGCATTTCCAGATGAAGTAGTCTGTTTATACAGAAACCACAAGAGCTATAATTACTACATGATCACATTTGTATATCAAGGTCAGATTTCTGTGATTCACGCTATTGTTTGGACATAAAGGGAGTTGGTTCTCATCATGGTGGTGCACAACCACTATTGTTGTTATATCAGTGACTGTAGAAACAATATTAACTTTTGCTTGTTTGAGGTTTTCTAGTTAGGCTAACTCCAGGCATAAAAGAAAACTGTCTGGTTAATATTTGCCCTAAAATAGTCATTAGACATGAAAAATATGGATTTATATTATTGCTACTCAGGTCATATATTCTATTATGAAAGAAAAAAAAGTCCTTTAAAACAACAAGCAAGCTAAAATATGTCATTAAATGACTTATGCATGAAATCACACAAAGGTTAAGCAATATCAAATGCAGGTAATTAAAGAGTGTAAAAAATATTTCCTGATATTTTCCTCTCTTCTGAAAAATCCCCGCATAAAATTTTTCTTGATTGTTAGCCAGTATATTGGCAATTTTTATATTCCCTTCCTGAGAACCCATTTGCTTTCCACAACATTTATCCAGTTCTAAAACCTTAAAAATATAGAGATTCAACTCATTATACTTATCAGTTAAGCATTACGATTAGTCAAGCACTTAGATAGTACCAATTAATTCAATATAATTGTATGTATTTATAATTAGGCTCAAGAACAAATGCTTTCCTCATCTAAGGACTAATGAAATCTGCTGTTGTATCATCGTATTGAGTTGAGTTGTCACCCAGCTGCCATTAATGTCACCCTGTTCTCAGTTAGACCCCCTCCTTACTTAAGTCCCAACTAGACTTTCTCTTTTCAGGTGTAGGTGTCCCTGGGTGAAAGGAAATCATATTTCTCCGGTTTTCATTGTTCTCTATCTGTTCTGGGCTTTTATATTTCATACTCACTCCCTGCTCCCACTCACATACTGTCATATATAAGGATTTTCCATAAATCTGGTAACGTTATCTTCACATTGCCAAGGACATTTGGGAAGCATTGGTTTTGCTTTTTTTGGGGGGTGAGAAGCAGAGTCAAAATGCCATCTCGACACAGGCGAAATTCTACTACTATCATCAGGTCAAGAGTTTCATAAAACCTGTATTTAGCCTCAAAAGACTCTTCACCCAGACAAATCACTCTAATGGGTGCAAGGCTTGAGGAATTTGCCATCTGAATGATGCCCTAATAAATTGTCCAAGGTCACTGAGTCAGTGTCGAACTCACATGAGCCCTTTGGTCACTGGGCCACCACTCCTCTCCCTAGGACAGCCACATATGTTTCCTTTTCAGTGTTGTTTCTCATCAATCAATGATGATAACTTCAACCAACTTTATTTCTTTATAAATATTTTTCTGGATTTCTTTGATATTTAATTTATTTACTGATTGCTGTTGTATCAAGAGGCCCAAAAATGAGTAGGAGGCCTAGAAAGGGAATATAATCATTCTAAACCACTGAGATTAAACCAAAAATGTTCATATAACACTGCTTACAGCAAATGAGTAATTAAAGAATAGTCAGTAGCTTATTAAAGACATAAAGAGATTCTGTGACTTTTTAGACTTAAGAAAAATAAATTGCCATCAATTCAAAACATAGTCCAATGTCAATCACAGTTACTTGTAAACTTAGGTCAGCATCCAATTTAGAAAGTAATGAGCCATTATATATTTTTTATTTCGTGCTTTGATTTGAATAACATAAACCTGTGTTGATGATTACTTTTTTTTTTTTTTTGCCTAAGGAGATGAATAATATAATTAAAAGGAAGAGGTGTGCTGTAAATTAAACAACCAGCAGACATGTCATCATGTTGCCAGTGGCTATGGGTTTGTTGTAAGATGGTGGTACTCAGTTGTCTGCCAGGGGAACCCTTTCCTAATCCACAAAAACACAGTGCAGTGCCAGGGCTGCCTTCTAACAACTTTTTCCTGCATGCAACACAATATTCAAGCATAATATTCCTGGTTTAAGGCAGATACTCCTCCTCTTGCACATTTGCCTGCAAATCAAAGGACACACCTCTTCCTTACTAGCACAGCCTGCAACCATTTCTCCTCCTGTGCTGCCAAGCTGGCGGCACACCTGGTAAAATCTCAGATCCTTTCCAGCCAGCATGCAAAAATCTGAAATCTGCTGGTAAAAAAGAGGCCTAACCCTCTTAATAATAAAAGAGCTCTTGACAACATCACTTGAAAGTATCCTAAAGGCTCAGAAACAGAAAAGTGAGATAGTAAGTAACATCCCATCCAAAAACTTGTATGTCGCAATTTTTAATTGAATCTCATATGTCTTTGAGACAGGGATTATTCCATGTTATTTTTAATGTTAAGGGTTGGAAAACCTCCAGACCCACATGACATATCTGGAAACACAAAACAAACAGGACAAACCCCATAAACAAACTACAGCAATCTCTGGGGAAATAGGTCAACAGGCGCAACAAGACTTCTCTTAGACAGAAGGTTAAAAAACAAAAAACCTCATAAAGAAGGATTCATGCTTTTTTCATGCTTTTCCTCAAGGAATCAAGGATCCAAGTTATGTGCTCAAATGAAAATGGGCAGTCTGGTCAAGCAAAGGGTGTAATCTGGGAATGGCCTCTCTCTCACTCCCCCGTTGCCTGGGCCCCTCTGTTTTACTCTGATCTCATTCTTATGGGTCCTTGTCACCCCTGCCATCTGCCAGCTCACTCAGTCCACATCTCTGTGTCTCATGGGGCTTGTCCCAGCCTCCCTGCTTTACCATCTCATGGCATTGGATTCTGTGCAGTATTCTCCTTCCCAGCACCCATATCCGGCCTCAAGCCCTTTTTCATCTTTTTCCAACTCATCCCTTTGGATCAAACATGAAGATCAGCCCAGAATGTCTCAAAGTGAAAGGCAGGTACCAGCCCTACTCACCTGTTCAGGGCTCTGCAGAATCTCTAGGATCTTCCTTTCCCCACAGCAACACAATTCTTAAATTGGAAAAAGTAATGCAATATAATGGCAGAAAAACCTGAAGAAAAACTGAGACCACTTGTCCATATCCTGCTACGACTTCTCCCCACACCCTCCTACCCTCTCCTACATGCAGGATTACTGCCCGTCAGAACACTTCTTGCTCCCAGTCTCTCTATCCTTCAGATCTTATCTCCATCTTCCAAAAAAGATCAGACTGGTGCATACACCTGACATGGAAATTTTCAGCCTGAATAGTTAGACTAAAGTTATATCAGAAAACAGGGTCTTCTGAAGTGTCAGACAACTTGGACAGGCGATGTTACTAGCGCTCCAGTCAGTGCAGCTGACTGAGTAGTTGCCACATTGAGTTAGACAGAGAGTGTTCCCAGCCAGCTAAATGAAGATGTCCTCTAACAATTTTTAACAAGGTGTTCTTTTTCAGGGAATTTCTAATGGATCTGTTTATCACAATGAAACTCACAATATCAAATGTAGTAATCAAAAAATGTATGATAAACTGTCATCACTGAAGAATTAATACATACTGTTTCAAAATGACTGTTTAAATAAGTGACTGTCAGTCTGACAGCTTTGGTCAGTTTTACTTACTTGATTTTTTCTCCTCATCTAGGTAGGTTTCTGGTCGTGACAGATGAGACATGAGATCTTCAGCATCCAGGCTTTCAAGTTTTTCTTCAAGAGATTCACTATGGAATCGGTAAGAAAGACAAAAGACATAAATATAAATAACAGATAAAAGAGTAAAAAGCAGACCAGATGTTTTATCAATTCTAATACTTGCCAGTGGGGGTTTTTTCTGCTTAATGCCACTTCAGACTTTACTACAGTGGTTGTTCCTCAGAAAAAGTATAACCTATTGATCCTTCAAAGGAACAAAAATTCTGAAAGATCAGTAAATCCTTACAAAGCATTGACCACCTGAGCAAGTATTGGAATAAACCCTAACATTCATTACATAGTTTGCTTTGCTTTCATAGATTTCAAAGCTGGGTGAGGGGGGCAGGATATACAAAGGACTGTAACTCCTTTCAACTCATCTAGATCTGGCAACTGATGTTGTTTTAACTCTGAAAACAACAAATCTCTGAGATCAGCCTGAAAAATCTATGGCAAGATTTGTGCGGGGGCTTGAAAAGAGGAGTGACTCTCTTCCTCGCGTGATGTAAAGTGCTGAATAGCACACAGTTGTCTAAATATGCTTTTGTTTATTCAGTTTCTGGATGGTGAGTGCTCTCGTTTTAAAGTTCTCCCTCTCCTTCACTGAACCACATTTGGATTGCCTGACTTGAATCCCCTACAACAACACCACCGATGGTTAAGGCTGAAGTTTTCTTTGTGCTGGGTGCACTAGCTGGAGCTACCCTGGCACAGGTCACTGCTCCCTGTGTGACCACACACCAGTGTGGGACTTTCATCTTTTCTTCCTCCCTGGGGGAATCAGTTGACCATATTGCACTCTAGACGGGCCAAGAGGGTGAATCACTGCTGCTGATCTTCCCAAAACTGAATAAACCCTCCTTTGGTACATATGCTTTGTCACATGGATACACATATTTTTCCTTTTTAAGTCCACGAGGTCTTAAATAAGCAAGAATTCAGAAATCAAACAATCATATTTTAAAAAAATACAAAGCTATTAAGCTTCACATTCCTATTTGATTTTGAAATAGCACTTACATTTTTATGTCCTACTGCTCCTAGATTTCCTTGAAGGAATAAAATAAAACACAACCACCAACAAGAAAATAAGTAGTGCTAACATCCCTGAAATTAATAAAACCAAACTTCCTCCAGATCGGTGTCTTGACTGAAGCTCCTGAGGAGGTGCAAACCATCACTGAAACTTTTCCCATGACTGTGACACTTAGGGGATCTTTCTCCCACACTGATTATCTTGACAAAGAACAAAGTGACAGTGAGCCTTTCCTATTCATAAGGACAAGAAACGTATTTTTCCTCTGCTCAATTTTATTTTCCCACAAAACTTTTAGGAGCTGAAGATTTTTGACATCTTTCCTGTTGCCCTTTCAAATTTTCTGGGATCAGCATTGCTTTAAAAAAATCCTTAGAGGCAGAACAGATGAGCAGATGGTCAGCCTCTGCAGTAGTCAATGGAGCGCCGCTTAACTTAGGAAGCTGCAAGCTCAAATTCAGTAGTTAAAAGTAGAAGCAAATGAGTAATCAGAAAAAGGAGCTGCTGTTACGGACCTCCAGACTGAAATTCTGCAATTTTAAATTTCATTTAGAACCATGTGAACACTGGCCCAACAGAAATTTGGTTCACACAGCAAGACTAGTTTCCAAAAGCTTCCATACTGTATCTGTCATCCTCGGTTTTAACAGAACCCCATGACTTCAACATTCAAACATCCATATTAATAAAACCTGCAAACCATGATTTTAAATATAAGTAATTTTGCTTGAGCATTAAAGCAGATATGCCTCAAATTACTTCAGATCTTATGTATTGTTAAACCCACTGATTTCCTTAATAAAACAAGCAAATATACAAACAAAATAAGTACAGACAAAATAAAACACAAAGGGCATCACTTCTGAATTGAAAATTTCTTATGCTACATTAAGGTCTAGAGTCTGGCCAATGATGCATCCTTGAAAATAGTAGCTTATATAAGGGAAACACAGATGTGCTAGTAAGTTCAGCGGTTCTAAGTACCTTTTTTACAACATCCAACATCTGCAGATTTATTTCCAGCCTTTCTCTAACAAGATGCTATTTAGGAAATGGAGAAATGAAGTATGCTCAATCAACACTATAAGCCAGCATTTAAACTTCAACTCAGTAGGCCCATACACATTCACGTCTGCAAACCATGTCTTTAGCAGAGTTTGCGTAATGCCACAAATGACTTCTGTGTATGTTTATTATCATGGGGGTCTTAGTCTCTCTTTTTCCACAAAGTAATGTTTTTATGCTAACAGAACTATAATGTAGAGGCAGAAGCCACTCACAAATCCAGATCTTTCTGCTTTATATTTTCACATCATTAACAACTAGTAGAAAGAAAACCTTTCATTTACCTGCCAAACCTTTCTGTGCGTCAAAAAAAGTGCTGACAAAATTGTTTGGCCTGAGAGTGCTTCTCATACCTCAGCTATTTTTTGAAACTCTTACAATAAAATGTGTACTAAAAATATTTAGTTCTGATATAGTAGTATTCAGCTGAAAAAGCCCAGTGTGCTTTCACCTAGAAAAAGAAATGTAATTGCCTGCATTCCACAGATAGAGAAATGATGTACGCAGAAATCAGTTGCCATGTCAGAGCCGTAAGTGGCAGCTCAAGAACATGATCCCAGGTCTACTGAGCCTTTATTTCATTCTCAAACTGCTTCCCAGGTTCATTTTGGTCTGAACCTTCATTTTCACTGCAGGCAAGATGCATGCTGCCATCAGCATACATTTAGCAGCTTTGGTAGAACCAGAGATGTGCCTGGTAATGACACAGCCATATCGCTTCCAGAGGGAAAGAGAAAATATTGAAATGTTTGCAATGTGGGTTGAGGCTTTATTTCATTCTCTTTTTATTTTGGAGAGCCTGCTATGCCAGCTGCCCTGCAACATGTTCATTTCTGCAGTATCACGCTCTGATTTTAGTCATTGCTATTTCTCATATTTAAAAAAAAAAGCATTCAGCTACTATGACTCCTGCTTTGGAAGGGCTCTTATTTCTCTTGGTTCAATCAGAGCATCCCTTCATGGCATATTGGTTTAATCTCGTCCTTTGCAATCCCATTGGCATGGCCCGCACTGACAATGTGTCTGCAGTGCCCTTCCCAACAATCCTCCAAGGATTTCCTCAGTGTCAGGAATGCAAGGATAACCATGTACACGTTTTCCTGTGCTGTTTCTCAACCTCACCAATGCAGTGATTCTGGAAAATCAGCTCCCTCAGGGTCAGCAGTTCTTGCCTGACCATCTCTGTGAGTAACGAGCAGGCTTATATTTTCACTTGGGCAAGGGTTAAACTTGCCAGTGGCTCCACTGACAATTTTCTTATCCATCAGCACTAATAAGAGTTTGATATGTTTGGACTGTCCAAAAACCAGTCCTTACAGAAGAATATATACTGCCATGCTTTTATATTCTATAGATGTTGTAAGAGCTGTATTTGCATCTGTTTTCTCCTGACACACAGAATCATAGAATCATAAAATATCCTGAGTTGGAAGGGACCCACAATGTCATTGAATCCAACTCCTGGCCCTGCATAGGACCATCCCCAAGAATCATACCACATGCCTGAGAGCATTGTTCAAATGCTTCTTTAACTCTTTCAGGCTTGGTGCTGTGACCACTTCTCTGTGGAGCCTGTTCTGGTGCCCAAAACCACCCTCTGGGTGATGAACCTTTTCCTGATAACCAACCTAAACCTCCCCTGACACAGCTTCAGGCCATTCGCTTGGGTCATGTCACTGGGCACCAGAGAGAAGAGATCAGTGCCTGCTCCTCCTCTTCCCCTTGTGAGGATGTTGAAGACCACAATGAGATCTCCCCTCAGTCTCCTCCTGTCCAGGCTGAACACCCCAAGTGACCTCAGCTGCTCCTTGTATGGCCTCTCCTCCAGACCCTTCATACACAATATTACACTTCCTATGAACTGGAGTAAGGTTTCTTAAATGAGCACCTCTAACAAAAAACCTCTGTGAAATAGAAATACCAAATTTAGTACATCTGTAACAAGAAAAAGAGCATGTCTGTCCTGAGCCTGCTGCTTCTTGCTGCAGGTGAGCATTTTGCTGTTTTCTCTTTGGAGAATGCAGAGGTTGCAGGGGAACAGCCCTTATGTGTTTGTCTGCTTGACTCTTGATCTTGCATGACAAAACCAAAAAACAAAGGCAAAACTGAATCAGCAGATTAGTCAGCTTAATCTTGTGTAATTCAATGCTGCTCTTCATTTTCAGTGCTGTTATTTTCAGCTGTCCTTTGAGATGGTTATTTGAGCTTGCTTATCATTCAGCCAAGCTACTCACCCAGGACATTCAAGTAAATAAGATGCAAAACACAATTCAGCAAAATATTTCTGATGTTTTGGTTTAATCTTTTTTCATTTTGTACACATAGTGTTAAAACCACAAAATCTTAATGCTACTAAAATGTCATTTATAATGAGAATACAATGGGCTCTCTTTTTGCTATCATTTTAATATTGAAAGAATGCAAAAAAGAACCTTCTGTTTAAGACACTACTGTAAGTGCTAAAAGGTTTTAAAAATAACACTGTAGTTTCTGAGACAGTTGCTATCTCATTTTAAATACCAGATGAAGACAAATGTTGGGAGATGCCAACATTAAAATTGAAATCAGCTGATCCTTGCATTCAAAACAGTCACAGCAGCAGCACAAATTGTTGATACAGCTCATGTAGTTCATAAGCCACATTGGCAGATACCACCCCTTAAAAGCCACAGAATTGCAATCAGAATATTTGCTGGACCTGGATTTTGGTCTTCTTCATGTTCAGCAGCATGACACAGACAAGAAGTTTCCTTTTACTGGAAAGTTACCTGACTATTCTGTCCCAATAACACAATAATTTCAAAGGCTTGTTTGCAAATGTCAAAGCCAACAACCTTCTTTCTCAAGCAGAAGCACTCTACAGTTTACCATGTAAGTTCCCTTCAAGCAAATTAACACCAGTCACAATGTGTGATGTAGGCTTCAATGTTTAAAATAGATTTTGCCTTTTCCTGCAAGTACATCATGCACTTATGTGATATTAAATGTGTAAACATGCTGCAGGTTAAAATATGTAGTTGTTACATTTTGTACAAGGCTCAGTCAGCCGTCAGGACCATCCTCTGAGAGGACACAGCTCCTGGAGGTGAAGCGCCTCCTGACTAAACATTTCCCGCTGAAGTACAAAGTGATGATGTTACTTGTCCTTACATAAATGGGGTGGTTTTGTTTTTCAAAACAAAACTATGAGAGTTCCATTAACAAAAAAAGTTTACCAAGTTTTAGCACGTGAGATATTCCAAAACCAAAAGCAAAACTCAGCCTGCTGAGATTCTTGTTGATTCGAAGCTTCTTTTATCCTCTAAGCCCAGCATCCAACTCAAATGAGAAGAGCTGATGTTCACAAATATTTGTGGATATTCTAGTACTTATGGCCATAAATTTAAATAAGTCTTTCCTATTAATATTGTCAGAAGCTATCTGAAAATAAAACTATAAAAATGCAGCAACAGCAATTTACCATAGAGATGTTTTCTTGGGGAACCTCAAATCAGCTTTATCAGGTATCAAACACCATGGCTGTGTTATGCCATACAGTGATCTCATAATGTGAGTCAGGATCAGGAGGAGGATGGGAACTACTGCTGACTGCTGTGTTTAGCTGAAATGGATGAATCTAACACCAAACCACAAACTTATTCAGGACAGCAGTGTAGTAGAGAAACATAGCCTAAGGATATTTTCCTCATGAATTTTAACACACCACTAGTTCTGTTGCTATTTGCTGCTGAGCTGGTGACATGCTCCATGTTTGTGACGATACTAAGGAGCATAAAAAGAATAACTATATAGTTTACTAAGAAATGCAAGTGTATTTCAATGATTTGATGTTTTAATTCAACACTTAATTTCTAATCTACACCACTTTTATCAGCAGTAATAGCCAAGATGGGAACCTTGCAAGTCAAGAAATGAGGGTAGTTGTAAACTTGTATTTGCAAAAAGACATCATCATGTCCCTACTTGAGAATCAGAAACCCCTAAATTTGACCTGTGAGATCCTGGCATGACTACACCTGTACTAATCAAAAGGAGTCATCTACACAGCATCAATGTGCACAGTGATTTCCTTCTCCAGCTAACAGCTCATTTCACCACCACACGGACAGGTTGCAAATGGCCCTGCAGGCAGCTTGCCTGAGCATGCTTGACAACACATCTGGTGCACAGCCAGGGACTTGGGTCAAGCTTGTTTCCAAAAATCAAATAGCAACCATGCCTGAATTTGCATCTGTGAGTTTGCTTCCTATGCAGCAGGGAAGTGTGACCTCAGGGTGGTCCTGGGGCTGCTCTCTGCTGGCAGCATAATCATACCCCACAGGAGATCCACCACCAGCTTCAGCCTAGATGAGGTGTTGATACCCTGAAGAGCTGAGTTTGCATGACTAAAGCTAGATAGCCACAAACACAGCAGGGCCACAAGCTCATCTATCTAGATCTTCATCTATTGTGGAGAGAAAATCTTGCTGTTCTCTACCTCACTGCTGTGTGGTTTCAACAGTTAATTGCATTGATGATGTGAAGCGCTGTGCAAGTGCCATGTAGCTCTTCACCTCTGGCACATACTGGTCATGCTGCAAAGTTCACAATGATGACAAAAGTCATCATCACATGTTCACTCCTGCTCAGCTCCTGTGAATGAACTGATGACCTCAATCTAAATATAAGCTGTCTAGAGCACTATAAAGTGAAAAATACTATCGATGCTATTCAGTTGCACAACTCCTGTGATGGTAGTTTGTGCTGTCATTGCTATGTTCCTTAGCCTCTCCCTAAGCATGGTGACTATCATCAGTATTGCAGAATTATTATCAATTTGCTGTAATTAACTCTTCTGTTGGCAATCACAAGAAAAGCCAGAGAACCAAATGAATTTGTAGACTGAATCACTGACTGGGATGGCAAGACAGCACAACTTCCTTGACTGCAATGCACCAGTAGTAAGGAGTGTGATTTCCAGTGCTGCTTGCATGATCCTCACCGGGGCTAGCTTGTCCAGGATGGACATGGAGATGTATTTCACTTCAGAATACCAAGAGGAGTGAGATAAGCATAACTTCATTGGCAAACCTTCCATGAGAAAAAGGCCTTGGCACAGCCTCCCCCAGGATCTAGCACAGACTAAGATAGCGTTAGAGCAGACGCTGTGAAATATAACTTTCACACTCTGATGATTATTCTTTGACATTTGTGAAGTGAAACAGTGATTTCAGTTAGTGACAATTTATAGAGAGGAGCATCTTACAAATTTAGAATTGAATCTCAGATACTGATCGCAATTCAAAACAGGAAACATAGTTAAATCTGAAATTCACTAAATGCTATTTGAAATACTTACATAATTTGACTAGTTTGAACATAAGCACATTTTTACATGGCAGCTTGTATAATTTATTTTTATTAACATCAGATTAATTAACTAATTTTGCCTCCAGTGAGTTTAAGGGAAAATAATCCAAGCCTAAAAAGGTCATGCCTATAGGGCTATTTTCTCTACTAACATTTGAATAGGGAAAGGGGAAATGCTGCTTCTAAGCAGCAAAACAGAGCACCATATTCTTTGGTAAACAATTTCAGAACTGTCAAAAGCAGACCAAAACGCAATTATGATCTTCCTTTTTCATCTTTAGGCCTTGTGCCATTCTCTTTATTTACCAGTATTCTTCTGTATTAATTCTATTTTTAGGTATTTAATATGTCTCTTTAAAATACCACTTTTTTCCTGATGAGGAAACACAGAAGTTCAGCTGTGGTTATTCTCTGCTCTGCCTTCACTTCTGTCACTCTTCACTGCTATAGTTCCCCTGGCCTGTCTACCCCCTTTCTTAGTTGAACATGCTCTTCTATTCTGTAATTTAAATTTTCACAAAACAGTATTAAAGAAATTATGTCTTTAGCAGTCCAGCTTCTCTCCGCACTCCATATGGTGGGATTTCTTTGAGATAGCAGATGAGGTTATTTTTCAATCCAGAGATTAATGGTCAAGCTCAATACCTTCAGCCTGAAGAGGAACAATTTAACCCTAACAGTGAGAGTACCTAATTAATTAAACCAGTTTGTCCATCAGTGTGATGGATTTATCCTCACTTGAAATCTGCTAGCAAGGGATCAGGACTCCTCCTAACGTGAACACTGTGGCTGACCTGCAGACCACAGGTCTGGCCCAGGAACAGCTGTGTGACAGCCCATGATTTCCTGCAGGAAATTACAGGAGATGACCACAGAGACCCTGTTTGGCCCTCGGGCCATATCCCTCACCCATCCAGTTTCCAAGCAGCCTAGGCACGCTGAGACAGCTCTTTTGGCTGTTACCAACTGCTCTTCCCTGGCCCAACCCCCCAGCCAGTTCTTCACTCTCCTTTCCATGCTGCTTTTGATGCCACCAGCCATTTTTATCTTCTTGGTCTCTCTTCCTCCTTATGAACACGATCTTCAACTGATTTTCTTCCTACCCCTCCCGTCGCTTCTTCAGTGCTTCATTTTTTTCTTTGCCCAAATCCATTTTTCAGTGCGACTCCCACACAGTTCTTTTCTTGGCTTCCTCCTCCTCTTGCCTACTCTACCTTTCAGAGTCTCATGACGTTTAACAATCATCTGTACGAGCTCAGAGCTTTTGTGCCAGAAAGCTGGATCACGTGAAGCAGCAGCAGCAGCAATCACATGGCCATATGGAGGGCTTCTACTAAGGCAATGAAATCCAAGAAACATGTTCAGGCAGGACCATTGCTCAGGAGTATTGGTCATATTTTTGCTGACAGAACTGCATACAAATAATTTTTTATGGGTATATACAAATCAGGTATCTCCTTTTTATTCTTACTCAAGCATTGCAGTTTTTAGTTGATACTGTCAACTATTTTTGAGTTGCACAGGCATTTTGTTGGAATTACATAGAAAACCATGTACAAGCCTAAGTGCATTGTAATGCAGTAGGTACTTATACAGAGACCATAAAATCTTTTGAAATGGATACAGTCATAAAATATTGCTCATTTTCAATTGATCAGATTTGAGAATATTTACCATTCCTGCATGGCCTGGCTTCCATGGAGAGAATCCCAAATACAAGGAGTAGGAAATCACACAGTATGACTAAGTAAGTCACACTGACACAGCAGATGACCACAATTGCTTGAGCCTCCTGAGACTTAGCCTTCTTTAGAAAGGAACATATGGGTCCCCAAACCTAAGCTCAA
>VZRL01006890.1:366462-392087 GCA_013397895.1 Origma solitaria | reverse complement strand
TTTTCTTATTTTTTGCCCCCCACCTTTCCCTTCGAAACTTGGCTTCCCCTCTCTCCGGATCTGTGTGCCCGGCTCCTCCTGGGCTTTACCGGTGGGCTAGGATCATGCCGGACCAGATCACCGTGTCGGAGTTCATCGCCGAGACCACCGAGGATTACAACTCCCCGACCACCTCCAGCTTCACCACCCGCTTGCAGAACTGCAGGAACACGGTCACGCTGCTGGAAGAGGTAAATCGTCCACACCCTACACCCTTTCCCCTGTTTTTTATCCTTTTCCCCTTTTTTTGTTCCTTTTTTTCCTTTTTTTTTCCTGTATGCCTTTGAGAGAGCATCAGGGACGGGGCAGCACCACCCGCCCAAATCCACGGGAGCCAGAGGCGTTGGTATGCATGTAATCTGCTCTTTTAATTGTGGGACTTTGCCCTTGTGTTGAGCTAGTTACAGAAAGCTTTCCTGCTCTGGCGTCTCAAAGATTAGTGCGTAAAGCAGTTGTCTGAACTTAAATGTTGCTGTGGTACTTCTTGGTGTTTTCAGTGTTGTCGGTTGTTGCTGTAGAAAAAATGCGTGAATGTTGGGATTTTTAGAGGGAAGATGAAGGGTGAGTTTTGTTTGGGAGCGTTAGTAGAGGTTTTCCCCAGCCACTCATTACATCAAATGAGCGCAGAACTCTGCAGAAATCTGCCAAGGGAGACTTGGTTTAAGAAATGAGGTAAGGATGAAGGGATGAATGTGGAGTGAGGGAAATAATATGAAAACAAAATTGGTGGAAAGAGAGGAGCAAAATAATGCAGCAGAAGAGATTATACAGTCTGAGCATCTCAACCTTGAAGCCTCAATGCTGGGGCTTTTTCATGCTTGTTATGAGCGTCATTTAAATGTTCACCCTGCTCTGCTGTCAAGAAATGGGAGCATGAAAATGGGTAGATTTCCAGAGCTGTTTTCCAAGGGATATCAGTCCACTGCTTCCTATTTGAGGTTTCAGAGTGATTTCCTATGGACTAGGTCAGCGGTTATGAGAAAATGTCTTACAAATTACTTTAAAAGAAGACATTGTACAGCTCTTCTCTTGCCCTGTGCTTGCTTGAAGGTACAAGCCTAATGACACTGAAAGAAGACAGATTTTTGCTATTGTTGCATAGGTTGCAGTTAGTTTTTGCTTTGGATTGTACACTTAGTTCATCAAGTGTTTGTCAATTCTTCAGGAGCTAGCGTGTATCTAGGAGATGGATTTAATCGAGTCTTTTAGTTCTGCTGGATGTGTTGGCATGAGCAAAACATTTGGTATGCAAGGAAAGAGTATTAATTATTTAATTATGGTGTTTGCCTGATAGTCTTGGGTATGGAAAATATAATTCCATAGGGTTCAGATCGGCTAAAGCTGTAATAGAAAAGCTGTCTGTGTTCAAAATTGTAACAGTGCTATTGTCTACAGCAACTGACTAGAGTGGTCGTAAGTTCGCGTTTAAAATAATGTATTTCAATTTTATTATGTAATCTTGATTAACATCTGTAACTTTCCCATAATTGTAATGGTTTTGGTTTTTCTTTTCTCTTGTAACTAAGCCATGGCCACTGACAGATTTGTCAGAAATCAACCTGTTAGGTTAGTGTTTGACAGAATTGCTGCCCCCTGGTCTTAACTATGTGGAATAGGTACAGCCATTGATATGCTTATTAGTACAGTTGACAGCATGCATAGAGTTAAGTAAAAATATATATTTTGTCATCTCTGGTGACTTCTAGGATAAGAATACAGTGTAATGCTTTCATGGTTTGGGAGATACATCAATGCAGGTTGAATGTGATAATGCCCATCCAAAGAGAAACAAAATACAGAAGATAAATACAGAATGTTCTGCACTATTTGTGTGGACTGTGCGTATTTTAAAAGTTTTTATGTCAGATTTGACAGCAATAGATCAGAGGAATGAAGAATAGTGGGTGCTTCTGGTGCTTGTGTTGCTATTCCTTGAATTTCTTTTGTTTGTATAACTGTTTTATGTGCCCTATTTAAACTGATAGCAGTTGAAACTGATTCTGGACTAGTGTCACATAATTTTTTTCTCATCTGTAAACATTAAAAAGGTTTATTTGGTGAGAAACAAGATATAAACAAGCTCTACTGTTACATGTGCAAAAAATATGCAACTTTCCAAATTTATATTAATTAATTTGCATAGGAAAATGCAGACAGTCAGGATGTAGCAGGTGAAGGGCTCCTTTGGAGTTGTATATGCAAGCTACAATTACAGCAAAGACACAGTTTTGATGCTGCTGCTGATTTCAAGCTGGGTTGGTTTCTGTACACCTGCCTACCTAAGGCAGTGGGTCCTGTGAAACAGGGGATTGAAAATAAATGGTTGAAGTGGGTGTTCTGTAGCTCCTGCTACTGTTGTTGATGTGTCGTGGATGACCAAAGAACTCCTCAAGCAGCTCCCAGACTTCAATATTTAGCCTGCTATGTTAAGGGAAAGCTTCATCCTTGCAGCTGTTTGATTTTTAACAGTGTTGCATCTGGGTTGGAGCTCTCTCTTTGCAGGCAGTGTCAGGCTCCATGCTGTTATGGCGCTGCTGCCTGAAGTATCTTAGGTCGTTATTTTACAGCTAATTTAATTCAGCACAACCTGCACCTACCTCAGTGACTATAAGCTAGTTTGTGGATTAACTAATTATTTGCTTTATTCTAAGCAAGGTTGCGAACTGGAACTATATTCTGAACAGAAATGGAAGAGAAATTAAACAGGTTTAGCAAAAGTTAGCTCTGTTTCCCAGCCTCTCAGTCTGGTGTGATTCCTGCTGTAGCTCAGATCACTGGTTGGATCAGAAACACCTTTTCATTAAGAATGTGACAAAAAAGAAATAGTTTTGTGTGTGGGTGCCTCTGTCTAGTTCCCTGAAGTTATTACAAAATTGTGAACTTATTGTTCCTTCATCACAACTAACAAGTATTTCTGAAATAATAAAATAGGTGATGGACTCATTTGCTGATTTTCTCACTGCTTGTCCATCAGTAGAAGCGTAGGCAGTTCAGCTAGGTGAATTGTTGTGTATTATCTGATAGTTGTGACTCTTTTCCTATTATAATTAAAATTACTTTCAGAGAAGATTTTGGATCCAGTTAGATGCAATTTGGGGACAAGTTTCAGATGAAAAATCAGAGCTAATGTGTTTACTGATTCTGATGAGTTTGCATTCGATAAGTTTGCAGTTGAAGGCCCAGCAAAACACGAAGGCTTACCTCACAAAATGAGAACTATGGAAGTTCTTCTCCAAAGGACTTCTCTGTTCTCAACTTATTAAAATTAAAAAAAAAAAGGCAAAACAAAAAACATCCTCTACCCAAACTTTATTTAAATCTGTTGTAATATTATCAAAGATGATGCTGAGAACATGCTACTCCATAGCAGTTTATTGAATAGGACGGTTTCATGCTGCATTGTTTAAACTACTGAAACTTAGGAAGATTTGAAAGTTTTTTTCCTTTAAAGAGACCAAGCTTCGATTTTTGTTATCCAGTCACACCAGTTTAAAAAAAAAGACCCTGCCATATTTGTAGCCAGGCTTAGGCATCTTAAACAGTAATTATTAAAAGCTGCAAGATCGTTTTATAATTTTTTCAAAGCATGAGTGTTATGTAATTGCCTCAAGTAAATACACATTTTAAGATTCATTCTGTTGCTAAAATAATAGGGCTGTTTCTCAAACTCATAGAAGGAGAAACAAACCATTATATTGTAGTATAAGTCTAGTTTGAGTGAATTGCAATCTGTACTCCTTTCTGTTGATTTCTTTAGCGTAATCTTAAATTCATACAAAAAAGATATTTTTAACATATTTCTGCATGCAGCTGGGAGATGTTTTTAATAATGCAACACCTTTCCTCTTTAGAAAGGCCGAGAGAGTTGGAGCTCCTCAGCCTGTGGAAGAGAAGGCTCTGGGGAGACCTTAGAGCAGCCTCCCAGGGTCTAAAGTTGCTTACAGGAGATTTGGAGAGGGTCATTTTACGAGGGCATGGAGTGCCAGGACTAGGGGGAATGGCTTTAAACTGAATTAGGTACAGAAAGAAATTCTTTATTGTGAGAGTGGTTAGACACTGGAACAAGCTGCCCAGAAAAGCTGTGGGTGCCCCATCCCTGGAAGTGTTCAAGGCCAATGTGTATGGGACCTTGAGCAACCTGGTCTAGTGGAAGGTGTCCCTGCCCATGGCAGGGGGTGGAACTGGATGATCTTTAAGATCCCTTCCGACCCGAATCATTATATGAATCTATAATGATCATATGAAGAGGAAATTATTGCATATGTAGATGGGTAGTTAATTATGTTTTTAAAGAAAAAAGCCAAAATGCTGAATACAGACAGATTAATGATACAGTGTTTTAAAATACAGCCTCTGCTTTGTTCTGACCAGACATGCTTTTATATCCACAGAAGCTCCATGATTTGTGTTACTCAAATAGATTTTGAAGAGTTGATTTTAATCATTGAGTTAATATTACTTTGTGAGCTTGTTGGAATTTTTAGAGAATGATGACATCTGTTCTGAGAATAAGTAGTGCACATGTGGGATCACCACAAGACTGTCTTGATTATCATTCTGCTGTGTCCCAGCTCCAGCTGAAAGGACATCTTTGCACTCAAGGGATAACTCAGTTATCATGACCAGGCAGTTCTGAGTCTTTCTCCTAAAGTAGCAGATGTTGTGCAAGGCTGTCTTGAGACAGAGGTTAAGCTTAAATATTTAAATTCTCTTTAGTCAGGCTGGTAGATAAGAGACAGTTAGAAGCTGATGATAAAATAAAGAATAGCTTCAGTTGTGTCTGGTGCTGATTTAATGTCTGTTTTACTGTTGTACTTCTGTAATACTTGAACATCTTTAATGACTAATGTTATTTCTTTCTTTCTTTCTTTCTTTTCCCCTTGAATGAGAAGTTGAAAACTCAAAAAGTGCTTTCTGACAATTAGATTGGCTGCAGATATGTCTCTGTTTTTCTTTCCCTTTTTTTTCTGTTATGTTTTGGTTTTTAATTTAATAAAACAAAACAAACCACTATTCCTGCAATGATTGTTGCTCATTTTGTTTCTCACTGTGTTGACCTGCCTGAGCACAGTGGTCTGTCAGTCTAGGCTGATCCTATAACAGATGTGTGCATATACATCAGTGAAAGAATGACTGTCTGGCTCCTGCTCAGCCTCACACATTTTGTTGTTCTCAGTGCAAGTCTGGTGTAATCTAACATAGCTTGAAAGTAGATTTCTCATGTTCTTCATCATATCATGGATACATCTCTAAGATTAGAGATGGGAAAGGGGGAAGTATGGGGTTGTTACTTTTTTATTTTGCATTTTTAAAAAAAATTGTTTCAAAGTGTGTTGTGTATGAATCATTTTCACAGTTTCCCATATGTAGCTTTCTCTTTGTGCTCCAGTTTATGCATATTTTTCTTATTCTTCTGTGAGGAAGCACTTTTGGCATGAGGGTGAGAGGACTGCATTTTTCCTCCTTATGATTTTGTTGGAACTTGTGTAACACTGAAACTTCTGTAACATCAGATCCTCTGTGGTGTTTTCATACACTTTTCCACCACAAGATCCTTTTCCAGTGACAAAGTATTCTAACAAGGGAGGCAGGTGAAACCATGCATGAGAAGAGGAGCATTTCCATTTAAATCAACTTTTTGTTGGTATTATACACAGACCTTTTTCAATAGCCTGGACTGTGATAACAGATAGGATCTGTTTTGTGTGCGTGTGTATCTCAAGAGTTAGAAATAATATAAAAATTTCTATCATTTAATTTCTCTTGGAGCATTACTTTTATATAATTGCAACAAATAAATTGTAACATCCTATTCTTTGCTTTCTTCATTTTTAAATTAAAATATATTTTTATGTTTAGGTGGTGAATCCAGGCAACTCCAGCACAGCTAGACTTAAATCCAGCTTTTCCTAACCTTGTAGCCTGTTATTTATGACAGTTAGAAGCAGTTTTGCATCATAGACAGCTTTGTACTTCAGAGCTGGTTTTTTATGTAACAGACCACGAGCAATCTTCAGGTTTTGAAGAAATATGCTTTTGATAGCAAACCATCGTAAAAATAACAGATAAGTTCATTTGTGTAGTAAATAAAACTCAGGATAATTGTTGCTGCTTTTGCATTGAATGACAAATTGCAACAGAGAGGTAAAGATGGGCATGTGAGCATTCTGAAATACAGAGGCCACAGTGTGAGCACATGGGTGACTCCTGATCACAATACTGAAAATGGGATACAGGAGGAGTTGACAGCAGTGTCTTGTATTTACAGTAGCTGTCTAGCAAAAATGCAGCTGAGGATGCTTTTATATTTGCATGCTACAGTATTTATTCATTTAGTGTGTAATCAGTTTTACCCTTCATTTGATAGTAGTCAAAGCATTTGGCTGTAATAAGCAGGCAATCACCTTTTACTTAAATGTGACTGATGGGAGAAAAAATAAGAGACACTCACTGGTAGCTCAAAGTTTCAGTCACGGCAGATGAATTAGCTTTGCCTTTTGAGAATTTGTATTCATTTTAGGCACAGTTTTGAAAGTACTTACTGCATTTGGTAGCTCATATGTTTTTTTGAGAAGTACTGCTTCTTGTTTTGAAATCCCAACAGGCTTCTTCGTGTTTACTCATCAGTTAGGAAGCTGTGAAAGTGCTCTTTGGTGCACTCTGTTCAGTATGCTGTGCAGATAAACCCTGACAGAGTGTGTACCGTGTAGTCATGGGAACTTGGCCCTGATGGAGGGGAGACACTTAAAGTGACATGGCTTAAACTTGGGTTTAATGTTTAGATTTGAGTCCTGTGGAGACACCTTCCGTAGTTGAAAAGCAATGAAAAAGTACTTTGAAGAAAGCAGAGAAGGGGAAACAACCCACAAAGCCATGTTTGTATTTCAGCATGGTGTCACTGAAGGACTGTATGTGAATGATTCAGAACAGAATGAGATTGGTTGATTCAATTTCCAGTATTTTTCTTACTACAAAGAGTAAAACTCAATTTTCATAACTATTTTTGTGATTTGTAATAGCATGAATGAAGATTGTTGTTAATAATTTTAAACAGCAGATGTGAAGCAAATCTAGAGGATAATTGTAAAAAAGATCATAACATCTTACTTTGAAA
Organism: Origma solitaria; assembly: GCA_013397895.1. Lineage (NCBI taxonomy): Eukaryota > Metazoa > Chordata > Aves > Passeriformes > Acanthizidae > Origma > Origma solitaria. The sequence goes on along the minus strand of VZRL01006890.1, from coordinate 384,934 downwards.
GGAATAGTGCTTTGCAATAAAATCATTATGCAGAATCAAGCCTAGAATGCTAATTATTGATACTATTTCAAGTGCAGAGGTAGTTAATATAAGCATGTTCTAAAAAAAAGGGGTCTCAACCAATAGTGTCTTTATATCTCATGGGAAACTTTTCAGAGTCCAGTTATGTTATGGTACTTCTCTTAGAGACTTTTCTGTCAGGTTTGTTTGATACTGGCCAAGAGGCCTAAAGTTTATTGGTGAGTACAGAGGAAAACCCCTGAGATAGTAGCATGAGTTTCCTTTGCTGAAGGAGTGCAGCTGGAAGTCCACTCCATGCTGAGAAGTGCAACAAACAGTTATTTTATATTTCTAAAGAGACAGTGTTGATCTGTATTATTTATATGTATTGGGTTGTGAATATCAGTGGGCTAATGCTGAGGTTTTGTATAGCATTGTGACAAGTAAGATTTGGGAGTACAGTGGGCTTGATTGTGGTGATTTTGGAAAACATTTCCTTTAATACTCCTGTGAAAAGGCAACAAAATGCTGTAAGGATCCCATTTCCCTCTTTTATACACCTAGATGTGGGTGGGGGTGCACATGTGGCCTCCTTGTCTCTTTTAGTTAGTGGTGAAAGGAGAGGCCTGAAGGTGTGCTGTTACTATGGTTAAGCCAGAGAGTGTATGCTTTTTCTTTCTTTTCAAAAGCTACCTCTATCTTGACCTTACTTGTTTTATTCTTCTTGTTAGATTTCTTAATAGGAGACATACAAAACTTTTTTTGATGCAGAAACAGAAACTTGCAATACCGCTAGAGTCTTTTCATTTCTTGGTTTTCTCTTGGTCAAGTATGGTGCTGGAGGTAACTTTCTGCAAAGAACAGGCTGTAGGACTGTGTGACCTGGGCCATGGTGTGCCCTGGTAGCCTTCTATCCAGGCTGGTGAGAGATGGACCAGCTAAAGGATCTGCAAGGTGGGTGGGACCTGAACTGGGTTGCCAAGCCCAGAAGGTGGGGATCAATGAAGCAAAGTCCAGCTGGCAGCAGGTTGCAAGGGGCACCGGTGCCCTCTGGGGTCAGTTTTGGGACTAGAACTGTTTGATATCTTTTAATTGTGTGGATGGTGGGCTTGAGTATGATCTCAACAAGTTTATTTGGACACTACCAAGTTGTTCAATGTGCTCAACGGCAGCAGTCACCATTCAACAGGACCTGGAAAAGTGACCTTACACAGGAGGAGCCTTGTGTGACTTATTGAAGAGAAATGTGAAATCCTTCCCCAGGGATGGAGTAGCCATGTGCAGCAGTACAGGCTGGCTAGAAGACAGTTTTCTGAGGAAGAACCTTGGACTCAGGTGGATGACACCTTGAGTGTGGGTTCACAGTGACAAAGGCCAGCCACGTACTGGGCTGTGTTAGTAAAAGCGCAGCCAGCAGCAAGAAAATTGTGGTTCTTCCCCTCTGTTCAGGAACTGTGAGACCACATCTAAAGTACAATGTTTGGGGTTCACCAATACATGAAAGAAATTACAAATTGCCACAAGTCCAGCTGAGGATCACTGAGATCATTAAGGGCCTAGAGCACATCACTGAATGGGGGAAAACGGGACTTTTTCAACGTTAGACAAGAGACTAAGGGAAGGTCATATTGCTTTCTCTAACTATGTAATGTATGTAACAAGAGGAAACTGAGAAAGCAGAAATTCTGATTAGTTTTGAGAACGTTTTGAGGGGGTGTATTTGTGGTTCTTTATTATTATTATTTTGGGGGCTTGTTTGTTTTGAACCATAAGTCTGGTGAACAAGTGCCCAGAGAGAATGTGAAACCTCTTGTCCTCAGAGACATTCTAAACACCACTTTACTGTGGAAGTAGGCTTCTTAAAATTGTTTGGACTGCATGATTTAATCTTTTAGAACATAAGGAGGCAGAGTAAAGTGGTTGTTTAGTTTCATGAATGTGTTTTTGTATTTTCAGGTAGAAGTTTACAGTAAGCTTATTCTTGGGAAAACAACGCATTTAAACCTAATAAAACCGGTGTAAGCAAAATTGATAATTTTTTTCCTTCAGTGAAAGACTGCTTTAATAGAGGAAATGGGATACTACTCAACTTCTGCAAAAGTGTAGTTGAAAAAGTTTATCAAGTTCGGGCTTTGTATGATTTTTAGGAATAGTTTGAATAGTTACTGAATGTTAGACAATTATATAATTCTTTTAAATGATCAATCTGTACTTCTACAAAGTCAGCTAATTTATTCTGTAAAGTTCTGACTATATTACAGCTTAACTATGTCTCTTCTGGATTAATTTTTATTAACTTTTCTTTATAGGAAGATGATTTGAATTTTGAATTCTAGAGCTCCCACCTTGAATTTATTACACTAATTTCCCTTTCTTCCTGTAATATATTTTACTTTCAAATAAATTATCTTTTGATTTTTTTGATTCTCAAAGCAAGAATTTTGGACTGAAGAGGGAAATACGCCTGAAGAAGTGTCCTTAATACAAAACTTAGTCTTCTCCATAGCACTTCAGAAAAACTTTCTAGGGATGGGGGAGGCAAGAAAGAATGAAATACAGCAGGTTTTGTTTGTTAGGAGAGTTGTGGCATGTTATGAAACCTCTCGAGGATTTAGATATCCTAGTTTGGTTAGGTTTTTAACACTTTTTTGCCTAAAATCAAAGAATATGGGGAGTTTTTTCCTAATGTCTAATCTAAACCTATTGTATTTCAGTTTGAAGCCATTCCTTCTTGTCTTATCACTACATGCTCTTGTTAAAAGTCTCTCTCCAGCTCTGTTATAGCCTACGTTGAGTACTGGAAGGTGCTGTAAGGGCTCCCTGGAGCCTTCTCTTTTCCAGACTGAGCAACCCCAATACCCTCAATTTGTCCTCGTAGGAGAGGTTCTCCAGCCCTCTGATCATCTTTGTGACCCTCCTCTGGATTCACTCCAGCAGGTCCATGTCCCTCTTATGTTGGAGACCCCAGAGCTGGACTCAGCACTCTGGGCAGGGCCTCACCAGAGCAGAATAGAGGGGGAGAATCACCTCCCTCAACCTGTTGGCCATGCTTTCCTTTGTGCAGCCAAGGGTACACTTGGCTTTTTGGTCTGCAATTGCACATGGCTGTCTCATGTCTGATTGACTTTTTTTTGACCGCTGGCATCCTCAAGACCTTCTCAACACTGCTGCTCTCAATCCATTCATCCCCCAGTCTTTTTATATAGGGGATTGCCTGGACCCTGTTGCAGGACCTTGGGGTTAGCCTTGTTAAATAAACTGCATGAGGTTCAGACAGTGCCGCTCCTCCAGCCTGTGCAGGTCCCTCTGGATGGTATCCCAACCCTCCAGTGTATCAGCTGCACTGCTCAGCTTGGTGTCATTGGCAAACTTGTGAGGGTTCACTGAATCCCAGTGTCTCTGTCATTAATAAGGATATTAGATGGTACTGATCCCAATATGGGCCCCTGAGGGACGCAACTCATTACTGATCTCTGTTGGGAAGTTGAGCCATTGATTCAGACTCTTTGGATGTGGTCATTGAGCCAATTCCTTGTCCATCAAATAGTTCATCTATCAAACCTGTGTCTCTCCAATGAGTGACATTGTGTGTGACTGTGTCCAAGGCCTTATAGCAGTCAAGGCTGGTGGCATAAAAATACGTGACAATCAAAGTGTACGAATGCAATGCTCATGGAAAACAAACCCGTTTTAATGAATACTTCTGCGTGTCAGTGTCGTAGTCTTGAAAGTATGACACAGTGAAAGTAGTTGAGCTGTTCTGTGCGGTGTGTAAAGGAAACGAAGACAACTGTTAGGAAAAGGTAATGGTGATGTTAAAACAAACTTAGGACACTTTGTTCAGTGATAACAGAGTGCCTGTTTACAGTCTTCAAAAACTATTTGTTAGTTGTCAGTTTATTTAACTGTTGAATTTTAACAAAGTTGAGTGATGCCAGGATGAGTATAACTGAATGTGCAAATTGTGCCAGCCTGTGCCACATTGTAAGTGAGCAGGACCATGATGGCCTACCCCTGTGTTCTTAATAATAAATTATACGATGGTGATGGTGTTTGTGAAATCAGCGGGAATGAATGACTTTGAACTAAGAATTTTTAAGGAGGTAGCTTAAATCTAAGATACACTGATGTTGTTGGTTGTATTTTGGTTTTGTATTTTTCTTCCCTCACTAAGTGTCAAAATTATAGGCAAAATTGTTAAATGAAGAGTGATGATGCTATGACAATCCAAGTGGGATATCCTGACTATGTCTGTTGTCTAATGCAATTTCTTAGCCTAGAAAAGTATTTCTATTATCTGTGTTAGACATGAAGTTGAAACTTATTAAAACAGACAATGAGTTTAAAGCAGACAATAAGCTATAACTAACTTGAAAGAGAAAGTCGAATGAAGTTGCCTTCATTGCCTTAAATGTTTTGACAAAGCTGTTTGTTTTTACTGTAAAACTGGTCTCACTCACTACATTTTCTAAACCGTATAAAAGATGCTTTGATTTCTTTTGCAAATTGTTCTTCATATGAGGCCTTGCCAAAATTAGGCTTTTATGATTAGATTTGGGAAAAGCTACTTTGGCAAAACAATTCAATNTTGTTGTGGCTGCAGCACCTGCAACAGTATCATTTTTTAGGGGATGTTTTGTGGTGAGTTTTTTGTTGCTCATTTGGTTAGTTGTGGTTTTTCTTCCCCCCACCTCTAGCCTCTTCCAGGGAGGGATGAAAGAAGCCTGAAGAGACTCTTTGATGTGAGGACCTACTTAAATTATTTTTCAGTGTTACGATACCAGGGCTGTCTGCACACAGATTTGGAAAAAATGGTGCTGTTCTTTAGCTGATGTGATTTAAGCATACAGAGAAGTAAAATCTTTTGGGGTGGGGTCACCTTGCAGAAATCTGAGTGCCCAAAATATTGTCTGCCCACAAGTACAGTTATAAGGAAACAGATGCTATTTCTCTCTAAACCCTCCCCTTTAAAAATGTTTATAGTCCTCTGGTGGCAGTTTTGTTGCCAAGTTAGTGTTGCTTTCACAGGAAGTGCTTGGAAGGAGACCTTGTTTAAACTGGCAGAGAAAACATGAGAAGAAATGCAATTTTTTCTTTACTGACACTTTGCAGGTGTAATGAAGCTCTTTGCTGCTGACTTAAACCCTCAAGATTCACTTCCTGCCATTCCTTGTCTCCCCGTTTCATTTAAAGTGCTCCTTATGCTTCCTTCCTTGCTTTTTTTTCCACCATGTCTAGGACAGGTTCTTCAAAGATGTTTTTGTCTGTGGTTAAAACAGCTGTAATGGTGTTACTTTACTTCAGCAAAGCCTGGTCTATTTGCTGAACTCATGTGCAGTTTAGTACAGCTTCCTGTTTTTCTCATCCTATTTAATTAGGCAACAAGTTGCAGCAAAGCAGCTTCCTTTGAAATGAATCAGTGAATATTGTGCATATTGTAAATATGAAAGCAATTCATGTCTCTTTGAATCTTACAAAATCTTGGGTATTTTTCCATAGCTTTAATGTTTGTGTGGAAGGCCAAACCTGGTTATATACAAAGCAATTTTCTGCCTTTCTGTCTATTCCTTTTCACTTTGATTTGATTTGCTTTTTGTTCTCTATTGCTGCCTTTTGATGGTAACAATAAAGACCTGTCCTGCCTTATTTTTTTCTGTCATAATCTCTCTTGCTTCGTGTCATATGACATGTTCGCACAAGTAATGGTGCTACTTCATTGGGTCCAGATGACTGTATGCCACCCTTAGGTAACTCATCAATAAAATTGACAAGTACTTATTAGAACTGTCTCGTTTGTCTTGCAGTGAGCATGGTATAGTGCGATCTTATAGCAATACAAGTGTTTCTTTGAGACACTGTGTGTGTTCACTGTGAGAAAAGCAAAGGGAAGTGAGGAGTTAATGCAATGTAGCTGGTGCAGAGCATAGTTTGTATTATAAACTTGGGGAACAATGGCAGACTTGGGGATTAGTATGAAATCATTGATTGGTTCATGAGTCAAACTGTAATTGGAAACTACAGGGTGGAGTGATGACATTTTGCTCGTAGTTGTAGTACGCTGAAAGCACATGTACAATATGTACAAAGATATCTGGATGGATGCCCCTTCTCTGATAGAGTGATTTTGCCTGTTGTAAACACGCACCTGGACCTTTGTCCGTTTGCCAAAAGTTAAGTCAGAAGGCTGTGATTTAGACTTACTCAACAGGACATTTTGGAATATCTTTCTCTCATCAAGTTGCTATATGACTCTCTAATTTGAAACAAACCTATAATCTTGTGGTAGAGGAAGAAAACCTGAACTTTGTTCATCATAAAGCAGCGTTAAGTAGAGCTAGAGCTTGGCCTGAGGCTTTAAAAGTAAGTAGATGCACCTGTAGTGAATGTTATTAGGTGCAAGAAACACCCTACATGTTTGTGATTCCTGAACGTCAGCGAGTGGAGTGCAATGCTTGAAGGACTTGCCAGTCATGGGCTGGACTACCAACCTGCTGAATATTCCATCGTTTGGGGAGTTTATGCTGCTTCTGCTGGAAGAATTTACAAATGAAGTTAAAGCTTGACCCCAATTGAGAATTTTTAAATAATGATTAGATCACTCTCAAAACAGCTCTACATGAGTTAAATGTATAAAACAATAGGGTTTGATAGTGTGAATTTTTAGCTGTTGCTTATATGTGCTGAAAGTCTTTTTTGGTGTTGTTTCCTGTCTGTGAAAAGCAAATGCAGGAAGAAGAAAATAATATTTCTTGGTCGTCTGAATGCGAGAGGAGTGGGTTCATCTCTATTCAATTAATCAATTTTTCTGAGTTCATGAGTTTTCTGTTCAAAAAATCATGTAGCATGTTTTCCACATGACCAGTGGTTGGCATTTCTTAGTTTCTGAGAACTTGTCTTGAAGTCGAGTAGCCTAGCTGAATGAAGAGAAAACGCAGGTCTCCGCCTGAAGGCAGTTGAATGTATTAATTGACTTTATGGAAAACTTTGCAAAACTCTGGTGTACTGGACACTTAACCTGAATGGAAGGTCTTGAATAGGTTATCTTATTGTTTTTGACAGGGCCCCAGGTAAATTAATTCATACTACAAAATTCTGAGATTATAGTAGAGTCTCATAAAATGGCAAAGGAAAATTTAAAATTTCTGTTTTCAATGCAAGATTTGAATAGCATGTAGTTTTAATGGGAATGGAAAATATGCCAGCCTAGAAATTGATGAAAGAAGACTGAAAATGCTTTAAAAAGCAGTTCATTGAGCACCACTCAGCCTTTTGGGAAGATGGGCTGGGATATATTGAAATGAAAGTCTGTAGAGACAGATGGTCATTTACGGATGTCTTACATGCGGTAACAAGATGAGAATGGAGCCTGCAACTGGGCTTCTGTGTTCTGTACTAACCCTACTTTTTACCCTCTGTGTCAGGCTATATTCACACCCATTAAACCAAAAAATATACACCCACCTCACTATAAAACTGAATGGAGCTGCTGCTTTTCTGTGTCTGTGCTGTGGTGTCTGGCCCACTAATCAAGGCACATGCTGCATGCAGAGAAATCAGTGCTCTTTCTTCAGCAATGCAGGCATTTCATTCGAATCAAGCTGATGCATAAAGAATAAGAGTTGACCCAGGCATGTCACTTCTCTCCTGAAACTTAAAGACAGTTGGCAAGTGTAGGGTGGTATGGAATCATAGAATGGTTTGAGTTGGAAGGGACCCTCAAGGGCATCTAGTTCCAACATCCCACTAGTGAGCAGGAAGATCTTCAACTAGTTCAGGTTCATGAGCTTTGGTTTATTTGACTGCATTATAGTCTCAAACAAGCTTCCTGTAATCAATGGGTTTGTTTGTACTGGGCTTTGATTTTGTGGATTAATCTTTAGACTAATTTTGAGCATTCTTCGGAAGCTTTTAACTGAGTTTGAATAAGCCCTATTTCATACTTTGTGTGCAGTTTTTGAAGCATTTTTTTCTTTCTTAATAATAGAATTAACAAAATGGAATAGAACAATATGTTGGTTGAAAAGATAGTTTGTCTAGAAAAACAAAAATGCATACAGAAGAATAACAGATGTGCTCCTGAGGTATAGTTGCACTGTTTTAGAAATCTTTCTCTTCTTTCTCATGGAGAATAGAGATAAGCTGGACTTCTTGTACTTTCTTAATCTGTGTTTAGTATTAGGTGCTGTATAGCTGTGACCAATGACTTTGGGAGGTGGATTCCCTGCTGACCAATGATTGCTACATTATTAATGGATATATAAAGAAGTTTCTGTAAATAAAACTCTCTCTTTCGCCATCTTGGGGTCTCTGCCTGCTTCCTTGCCAGTTTCCTCTGCCTGCTGCTGCGAATCCCGCAAATATTATGAAATCATAAACCACGCCTGAAGTGCGTATGATATATGGGTGTAGTGCACTGTGCTGCCTTGGGTGTTGCTTTCCAAAAAAATGGGTGAGCTATGTGATGAAGTATAAAGCCAAAGGTAAATAATGAAAGTTTATGATCATGTTCCAGGATGTACTGGGGACCAGATATAGTTTAGTACTTAATGAGTCAAAGCATCATATTATTGCTCCAGAATGTTAGAGGCAGAAAACTTTCATTTCAGCTGAGGAAAGAGGAACTGAGGTTTAAAAACTTCAACAGTATTAAACTTGAGCTGTTTTTTATAAAGAAGTTATATGAATTTCAGCACAGACTTTGGGCAGAACATTTGGATGGTACTTTCCACCCAGCTTTCCATCCTTACGCTTTACCCTGTATCTTGTCCCTTCTTGAAGGGCCTAAAGGTGACTGATACCAAGTCTGTGTGGATAGCTCTTAAATGCTTCAGTGCTTGTAGCAAGACCTCCAGAAGACTTAGATGACAACCCTTTCTATAAAAGCTGCTTTTATTTTGCAGAAATAAAGTTATTATTCACAGCTTGGTAGATTTTGGTTTTTTTCTGAAAGACAGTGTGTGTTCCTCTAAATTGTGCTAGTTGTAACTTCTATCCTGTTGTCCATTTTTGTAGCTGCATTAACTTAAAGCCTCTCAGACTCCCTGGCTGATGTGCAGATGAACATGAGAAAAGTTAATGGTTAGGAATTGAAACACACATTGTGGGTTGTGGGTTGAGAAGTGTTGTTGAATTGTGTTCTATGGTTGAAACAGTAAAAAGTTTACTTGCTCAAGGTAGTCTCAAAAATTTTCCAGGTTGTCAGATTTTTCACCAGAAACTACCATCCCATTGAGTCAAATCACAGGGTCCCCATAGCCTGTATCCTGCTTTTAACAGTCACTGATCAATAGTATCTGTCTTGGGGAGAGCATTAGCAGGAAAACTTATTATGATACTTCTGCAACGATTTGCTGCTCAGAAATTTTCTGAGTTGAAAATGATAAACTATTAAACACACAGATGTCTTGAATATCACTCTCATTAATTAGAATTTGTTATCATCTACGAAAGCATAAATTTCCCATCTTACCTATGGGGTGTTTAAGATAAAAAACAGACCTTTTTAATTAAACTTGTATCCTTATGATTTTATTTGGCATTTTAATAGTATGAGAACATAATTAATGATTCCCTGTGTATTTCCTCTGTTCCTTACAGATTGTAAAACTCTCTTGTTTTACATCAGTCACTTATTTTTGAGCTTGAAGAACATTAGAATACACATGTTTAATCCCACCCCCTTAGGAAGCATTTCAGTAGTTGAGGTCAACCTTGTTTCCTTCTTATATCCCTCTTTTAACTTTTTGAGATACAAAGAACAAAATGCAGATGTACTATGAAATTCCATCGTGGTATAATGATGCCTTTTGTGCTGCTCTTACCATGTCCTCAGTGGTTTGATATCCTGGTAGCTCCTGACTATTCAAGGGGTAGTTCAATAAAACTCTTAAAACTGCAGCATGTATTTTGTCTACCATGGTTGTGTGTGATTCAGGGACTCATATAATATATGTAAATATACCAAAGTGCTTTTTTATGTGCATTGCTTTATGCCTTTATATATAACTGCTCTCTTAATGGGCTGTTCAAATTTGAAGTTATGTGACCTCTCCACATTTAGTTTTCATTTTTCTAACTTGAGCATCTTATCTCATCCGTGACCTTCACCACTTTAGCAACCACATCCTTTCTAGACAGTGTAGGATGCACTGAGCTGCACAGATGGCAGAGCTGATTCCTGGTGCCTTCTCTTGAATGGCAAAATGGACAGCTTATTCCTATTTCCTTTCACTCTATACAGTTGCTGCTCTGGAAGAATGGCTTCTCATCTCATGTCAGTTTTTTTGATCAAGCACCTTTGGTGTTGGACATGGGTAGATCTTTTTGAAAATTCAGGTGGCCTTTGTCAAATAGGTTGCTAACAAACCTGTTTGTCCACCAAAAAGTGGGTGTAGTGTATTAAATGACTCGGATTCTGAGGTATCTCTTTACAAAACGCATGGTTTGGGTTATTTTTGTTCTCTCTCTCCCCATGGTTTGTTAATTTCTTTGTCGATTTGAGGTATGGGAATGAGAGAGGAGGTTCACAGCAGAATGAAGAGAAGCTTTTTACTTTCCATGTGTTTGAAAAGTATACTGGTTTGTAGGCATTTAGAAAAATAGTTACTGCAAATCTCCTGGTTTGTGATTTTTACATTTAATTTGCAGAGTGCTCCTATGATTTCCTTATTTGCCTATGACTTCATCTTTTCAGAGGATGTCTTAGTAATCTCCTTTACAGGCTCTTTTGTCATTGTGGTCTTTCTGAAAAGATCTGGTTTTTAAATGACAGCCATTCATTTTCTTAAGTACAATTACTTAAAACATTATAATCAAAGATCTGAAGTTGTGTATCAGGAAGAATGGGAGTTCTCCAACATATCTTGTTGAAACACTGTAATATTGAGAATTATATGTGAGTGCTAATTTAGTGCAAGTAAGTATTTATGGTGTTTCACCAGGAGACCATCTCACATTGAACATAATTTTAATGTACTTTAAAAAAGTTTCTGTGTTTTCAAATAAGCTTAGGTTAATAATGCAAATGTTTGTACATTTTCAGGAAAAAAGACCTTTTAGCCAGCTGATCTTTGCTGAAAACATGTGCAAGACTGGAATGCTTATGGAAGAATTTTAGCTTAGAAGTACACTGAAGACATCAGCATCTAAATTTCCTTTTTTTTATTTGAAGAGGTACTGACACCCACTAGCAAGTAGGATTGCTGAACATAATTTCTGTGCATTGTCCTTTTCCATTGAGGTGATGTTCAAAATGTCAGGAGACTTCCTTGTTTTTGTGTGGAAAATTAGACAGCACTTCTGTGGGTCAACAAACATGAGAATATCCTGGTCTGAAGTTGTCATCTGAGAATTGGACAGACGCTTACTTCGAAAACATGAACGAGTACTTGGAAATGGGCTAATTAATTTAGTAGAATCGGGAGTAAGTTCACAGTATTACAGTTTTTTCTCTTACTTAGTTAACTGAGTTAAATTTAAAATATGTATTCCTTACAATGCTGTCCATGGGTCTTTACAGAGAAGATTTTGGTCCCTTTTTCTCCTGTCCTTCAATGCATCGCTGTGTCAATGCATTGCTGTGGGGCAGGGCCTGTGCTCGGCGCTGCTGGAGCTGCATTAACCACACGAGTGCCTGCACAGGAAATGGAAACTTCCTGCATGTGCTGCAAGAGAAGTTGTGACATGGTTGTGCAGGGGGCATTGCTGGCAGGAAGTTCTGCCTCTCCACAGGAAGAATGTCCCATCTCTGTCCCTCTCCTGAATGGGGCTTGGTCAGGGAGAAATGTGGGATTAGCAATCTCTTCAAGTGGATATGGTCAGTTCAGGATTTTAAAATGTGTAGCCAGCCCCTTTTAGTTACACTGTTGGCCAAAGCAAAGGATAACTTTGGGTTTTTTTCATGTTGCCTTAGTTTTCTAAGGCTGTTTTCTCATGGCTTTCGTTTGATCACTTGTGTAGCATGGGAGCAGTAAAGGGTGTGGGTCCTCCAAGCTGAACTTGTTACCCAAGCTGTTTCTTTGTTTCCATACACATCCTTCCTTGGAAGGGCAGGTGAGCCATGCTGTTACACAACTCCCCTTCAGCCGGGGATGGTTGCATGTGCAGAGGGAGTGGTGTTTGCTGCCTCCCTTGCTCCCCAGCCTGCTTTTCTCGATGGGCTTGTGTGCCTGGAGCAGGGAGTGAGCAGCCCAGGACTGTGCCATAGCCATGGCTGCTGCTTGGCTCTAGCTGCTGAAGAATGAATTGCCTGCCTCTCCTTGCTTTTATTCCTGTTGATTGGCCATTTGTGGTTCCTTTTTAGGAGAATATTTGTTTACTGGGCTGGATGTTTTGGCTGCCAGTTTTTATGTGTGAAAAAAATACCAAAAAGGCATCTGCCTCACAACTGGCATTACGCTGGGAAGGCAAAATGGTAACATTCTGGGAAAAGAAAAAGTGATGAAAAAGGGGATGAAGTTCTTCAGGCAGGGTGGAGGACTGGTCTTTCATGTTGTCTTCGGCATGTGGCTCTCCTCATCTAGTTTCTTCTTTTCTTTACAAAATAGCAAAACGTATCATTAGATTTAACTAGGAATTTCTTTGAGGCCTGAAGGTATTGGGAGTGTGGGGTTTTTTGGGATCTTTGATGTTCCTTAGGGAATAGTTCTGTGCCAGGTAATGTTTGCTTTTTTAGTTTCCTTTGCAAACTGCAGTCATCCTGTTTCATACTTTCTCCTATAACTGTTAACGTTTCTTATTTAACTTTTCTTTCCCAGCCAACCTCCTAGGCTTTAGAAAATTTAGTTATCTAACTTCTGTGGGATTAAATTTAACACAAGAGAAAATGGAGAAGATGTGGTTTTGGGTTTTTTTCTTTCTATTAGTGTTGTTTTTTGTTTGGGTTTTTTTGTTTGTTTTTTTTTTAATTTTTACTAAGTACTATAATTTTGTTTTAACTAACAACATGTTAGTATTAAGGTTGCTTATGAATGGATAGGTTATCCCCATGTGGTCATTAAAGTCGGTACTTAAAATATTACAGTCTTGATGTCATGCTCTGTGCTTGCTTTTTATATTTTTCTTATGATGGACAGTAAATTATACGTTAATTTTATTTCCTGTTTATGTTCTGAGTATTTCAGAGTTTGTTTTCCAGATAATTTTAAATAAATGTTTGTTTTTTAAGTCTAACGGAAACACTTCACAGTTTTAAGAGATGACTTCATAAAATTAGCAGAGCTTTACATTTGGTGTCATATTTAATCTAAAATACTGTTTAGAAAGAAAAAGAGTAATTATTCCCTGCGAGTCATTACTTAGAGCAAATGGAAACTTTTGCATAGATTTGTGTGGTTCTTGCTTTTTGCTTTGTTTCCCCAGTCTCAATACATTTAAATCTCTCCACTCCTCACGTTGTAAACTTCAGTCTGAAATCATGTGGGTGAGCTGGTACTACAGCCAGGTGTCACGGGTGTTTGCTAATCAGATTAAGAGAAACTGAAATAGAGAAAGGAACTTGCACGGAAGGTCAGAGTATTGTGACAACAGTAATGAAACGTCAACGTGGTTTGTGGAGGAAGCTCCCAGGTTTCAGCTTAAAGCCAGGAGCCTGTACCAAGGTTTCTCTGTGTGATTGATAGGAGGATTGCCCTTTGAGGGCTGATGAATAAGCTGGATTCCTATCTCTGTAATCATGGTATGACTCAGGCTGGCCTGAGCAGGTCACAGGGCACCGCTGTGGCAGCTGAGCTCTGTTGTTGCTTTCAACCACTGATACCCCTGAGATGTTGCAGGTTGCCTAAGAGAAGTCTGAGGAGGCAACCTGCAACCTTCTAGGTATTCTCACTGCCCTTTCAGATGTTTACTTTCTTCTGTTTCTTAGTGAATAGCATTTTCTGATTGTTGTGGTGTTTCAATAAAAGGGATTGTGAGAAACATAGCTGAAAAGTTTTATCTAATTCATGAAAGTTATAAATTTCATGATAAAGTTGAATGAATGATGAATTAAATGATAAATGGAATTGTAGATTCATTAAAAAATTACTTCCAAGATCAAAAGCAAATTCCAGCCACTTAAGCTAAACAAAAATGTTGATAAGTGTGTATATTAGTTCTTTGTGGAATCAGAGCTGGCTCTGTCCAACATGAAAGTAGCTTCTGGTGTCTTCTCACAGGCGCCACCCTGCAGCCCTTCTCTATTGCCCTGCCCCCAGCTACCAAAACTTTGCCACATGAACCATAGGTGCCAAACAGGACATACACCTAGCAGAGAAGTTATTCTAATGGTGAATTTGAGAATGTCCTTATCCAAGTTGTGTAACAACAACTGTCAAGTGTGGCATGATACTCTGTTGGAGAGTAGAGAGGCGAAAGACTGATCAAAACATGCCTGACATCAGCACACAGTGCTGATAGTGCAATGCTTTGCGTAAGACTCTCTAACATGAATTTGCCTGAAAGCATTTGCCAATAACTAGTTTGACTGCTAAGTGTACGTAAAGGACATTTAAATCAGTTTTTTAGAGTTATTGCATGCGTAGAAAGTTTGACAATTTTGGGGGAACCAGGCTTTCCATAGAGTTGGTCTGGAAGTGTGTAACACATGCAGTGCTTTTAGGCATTGCTGTGCATGCCTTGTAGATTTTGCAGTATGATTATAATGAGTGGGTGATGTCCAGATTGCTGAGCATGTACAGGAGTTTCTGATGCATATGATGTGAACAGGTGTTTATGCTGGGTCAAAAAACCTCTGAGAATTCAGACAGCTGCAGAAAATACTCAATTTCTGTAGGCACAATTTCTGAGTTTTTTAACCTATCATACCTCTTCCCTGCTTGTGGATCATCCAGCTGAAATGGGAGTTTGTGCTTCTGATAACCCCTTGAATAATGTAAAGAATGGAATAGGCAGCTGGGGTGTTTGCTAGCACACCTGTCTTTGGTAGTTTGTTACATGATGGAATTAAAATTCATTACTATTTCTTTATATTAAAATCACAACCAACTTCAACGAGGGTAAAATAGAGTGCAAGTTTAAAACATTCATCATGACTTTGTAAATGGCAACACACAGTGCAAATGTTTCTAAATAATGTTGGAAAAAAATGGGAGCATGATATTTAATTGAGTTGCAACTGACTCCACTTAGAGCTTTTCTCCCCCTGTCTCTCTCACTGAGTCAGCTGGAGAAGTGCCTGTCCTGGATTCTTTCTTTCATCATACCTCCTGCTGCACCTGGTAGAAAGCACAACTACCCTTGATGCAGTGGTTGCGCATATGACTAATCTTATCCTTGAAGCCATGGGTGGAAAAGAGGGAGAGGTCTAGATTTAAAATCTTTCTCCAGTTTTCTCTTTCTCTCTTGCAGCTGCAAATATAGGTCTAAGTGTCTTGCATGCTAGCATGCTGTATTTGACAGGCTAATTAACATGTGTTTGCCTAAGAGTGTGGTAAAATTTTCTGTCCCTTTTTGTGACTTGCTAAGTATGTTGCGCTGCAGAGTCTTTCTGAGTTACCTTTTTTTTTTTTTTGATGGTACAGACTATCACTTTATACACTAGCAATCATATTTTATACAGTGTACTGAATGGGATAAGTATGTATCATTACAGGCATTGAATTGTGTGTAGCCACAATGAGGTCTACAGTTTTTGTGGTAACTGACCTCCAAGGTTTTTCCAAAGCTTATAATAATCGTAGAAAGTAACCCATACATGCTTACCAAGTGTAAGCAAGATGTGAAATGAATATTTAAGCAAAAAAAAAAAAAAAAAAAAAGCAAAAAACCAATTACTTTCATGCGTAATTGTTTTTCTTCTGTCAGAATCAGGTGCACTCAATTGTTCTTAATACAGCTGTAATAAAAGCATCATCTTGGAAAATAATAGCTCATTTGAGAGTACTTATACTCTAAAGGTATTGTTAATGTACAAAGAGATACACAATTCAGAAGAAATAGTTAAATTGTATATTAATAAACATTTTATTGCAAATATTCCCTCTTTGCTGTGATTTCTGATGAATGAGTTGTAGCAAGACCTGTTAAAATTATTCCCTTATGTTTACTAATGCCAGTCTTAAGTGAAAAATTTCTATTCTTAGTTCAATAGTACACTAACTGCACCAGTGATGACTTAGCTGATGTTAAGACCACACAGATGTGTTATTCTTCTTGAAAACTCTTGAGATGGCTCAGAGGATAATATTTACAGGCAAAGCAAAATGATGGGCAGCTTGTTCTTCATTCCCTTCTATCAGCAGTTTAAGATCGATTGGACTGCAAGCTGACAATTATGTTTCATCTTTGGAGACCCTGAAAGGTACCTTTATGGTACATATATTTTTTAGTGTCTCTCTTGGTACTTTTTGAAAATAATGCTTCTCCTGACAAGTGAGTTGCTTGGAAACTGCTGCATGACTTGGAAACTGTATTTTCTGGTCATAATACTCCTTAGTAATCTCTGGTGCAGATGCAGTGAAGGCCTGTAAACTAGGTAATTGCAATGATTGCACAGTACTGTTAATGGAAGGTAACTTGTAAAAAACATGGTGTAAGCTACTTGGTGTTTGTTCCAGGCCAGGAGCCCACACAGGAGTATCTATTAATGGTTCAATCTCATTTTATTTGTTAAGATGCTCTACATTGGTTAGATATCTAAGATTCGGAAAACAAAACAACCCAACTTATGTAGTATACTCCATGGACATTCATATATTGGTAATAACTAACTAATTTTTCAAGACTTGGTTTTATTTTTATTAATATCAGTGAGTAATTTCTGCAGAGGTTATTTTGTTTCCTTGTGTCACAAGAAATCACTTAAAAACTGCTGCTTGTGCTAATAAAGAGCAAAAAGCTTTATAGTGACTCAAGGCATAAACAGAATAGAGGTCTGAACTGAGCATGCAACTGTTCAGGCATAACAAAATCAAAGCAGCTGGTTGAATAGCTTGGAGGTTTTTGTTTGTGCCAACCTTGCCAAGACATCTGTGTTCTATAAGACATTAAGGGGAGAAGTTGCTTTCAAATAGTTGTAGGTTTTTGACAGCTTGGCTTTGGAATAAAGTGTTTGTGTAAGTTTCCTTGGTCAGAAATGCAGCATGCCATGTACTATGCCTTCCATTGCAATCTTTCTGAAATTCAAAGTGTTTTAATAAGAGTCTGTTTTAAATTGGAATGTCAATTTTGTATCAGCTGTTCTCTTACCAAGCAGAGAGGTATTTGGATTCATTGCAGCAGTCAAACCAGCACTGAGTTTTGCCTTGTGCAAACTAGGGAGAGAATCTTTGCTTTTGGGGTTTTTGATTAGCTGTTGTATCACTCAGCTGTGAAACTAAGAGGTGCACAAAGTATTTGGCTTTTAGCAATGAATTTCAGAAATGCATGCTAGACGAGTATCCTATGGTAGTTTCATGGGTGGAATACCCTTTTTATAGTAGAAAATTGCTTCCACTAATTGGTTTAGAATGCTTTTTCTTTCAGTTTCACAAAGGTTTTATTTTTTCCCCAAGCTTCCCAAGACATCTAATATACACATTATAATCCCACACCCAACCTAACTCCAGAATCTGTGATACAACACTTCATTTTAAATTACACTTGTAGGGATTAGAAGATACTGCTGTATCATGGAAAGTGCTTGCTTTCCTGTAAGACTGAGGATTCTCTGAATTACTTGAGCCATTGACACCTTGTTATAGGAATAGCAGCTTAGTTTGGCTAGGATGCTTAATTTATAAAGCTACATGCTACTACAAATGGTCCAGGAAGTTTTACTTCTTAAACTCAGAAAACAATTGAAAAGAAGAGATTCTACTAATTGCTGTGGAATAGTGATGTTGCAGTGAAGTTTTTGTTTTGTTCTGTTCTGGTTTGTTTTGGTTTTTTTTCTTTTAATTTTAAAGTTCCCATGTGTAAGAGCATGTATACATTAGTTGCATCAGGTAAACATGTGACCCAAGTGACCATGTAGTTTTACCTTGTTGTTATGTGAAGGCACCTCAAGGTAGTAACAAACATTACTCGAGGTAATGTAGCAAACAGTCTGAAAAATCTTTGGAATTTAAATTTCTTACTTATTAAAATAAGTCTTACTTAACTGTTAGCAGTATGAAACATGCAAGTGTGAACTATTTGTTTGTGGAACTCATAATTACAGGCCAAAACCTAAGTCATCATTTTTCAGAGTTTCACAGCCCAAGTTTCTATAGCATCTGTTCCTGCAGGGCCAGGCCTGGTGAGCTGCTGAAGGTGCTCTCTCTGCATGAGCCTGAGCAGGGCAGTCCTACCTCTCTTCCAGCCATGGGCTCCACATTCTGCTGCACCACACACAGGAGTGCATGTGGAAGGCACAGCAGCAGAGTGGGTTTGGGTTGTCTGCTGGGAAACCATTTCTGGAATAAAATTTGAAAAATCAAGGAAATTCTGCATTTTTCCTTTAATTTAAATAGTAGTGCCTATAGTAGGATCTTGGGAGCAATTTTTTTTTTTTTTT